>CAOLHI010002068.1:0-301935 GCA_948474755.1 Ctenosaura bakeri
CGAGCCTTCTTGCGCTTGCCGGCCTCCCCGCTTGCGCTAGGAGCCTCAGTGCGGAAAGGGCCTAAATGAATAAATGTCATAGCCAAAATGTAGTCCCCATGCCTATTAGTATGGCAGCAAAATACAGCCATGTATTTTTTTTAGACATTAAAAGCTAGACTTACTCTGAGTTTGTCATACAGCGTGGTCTCCTTACCCATGATCTTCAGACATGCGAATTTGAACACCCACAACTGTGTTGTGCCATATACTTAAAATGTTTCTAAGCCATTACTTCCAAACATGCATGTGCATGCACTGAAGCTTCCACACACATGGTGCCATCATCAAATATAACAACACTCAAGCATGTGTGGATTTTGCCATTCACAAGTGTTTCCGGAACAGAACCCTTATATATGGAGGGCACACCGTACTTCACTCCAGCTGAAAGAAATGAAGCATAAGTTGTTTGTGGCTAACAGTTATTGTTGATCCCCCCGTTTCTCTACTATTTGTTTATGCATTTTGAAAATGAAAGCAAGAGAAAAAAAAGGATTGGTTGGAAACGTTACTTTTAGGGGCTACAACTTAGGAAAACCTCCTGGCCAGCAGCACAGCCATTGTAATCCAAAATTTATCTTTTCTAAGATATGTATTAGGACAGAGCATATTCTGGAGGCATCAAACTTTGCAGGCAGTTAAGCATCCATTGAGAAGGGATTTTACAAAGCAAACAGGAGTGGGAAACCTGACAGCTTAACTTCCTAACAGCATTCTGGGGGAATTTAAGGTTGTGGAAGACATGTCACCCATAGCCCACTCCTACACAGTTCTGTGCAGGCTAAGGACATCCTAAAAGGAGGGGTGGAGAGCTTAATTATCCCACTCTTATCACACACACATACACATCAGACATATCCATCTGCATTGGGAGCAAAAGGCCTAACTGTATCCTAGAACAGGGAACTAAAGCCCAGTGGATATATATCAGGAAGCAGGCATGCCTCAGCTCTCTCCTCCATAAAGCAAACTCCCTTCTCACTCAGTATTGTCCATGTTTAGGGCTAGCTGTGCAACTGCATTATGGTACAAGAAAGGAGTTTTGGGTTTGTTTGTTTGTTTTCATTTTTAAGGGATTCGCAAGATATGCAGATATGTGAACAAAAAAGGAAGGAGAGTCAGAAATTCAGGCAAGGCCTGAATATGCCAACTGGACTTCAGAAGCTATAGAAGGCTGAAAGGTGTGGGACGGAGATTCACCTCTAGCAAGTTATACCCTGGAAGCAGGTATTAGAGTCAAAGCTATCATACATCATTAGGTTGACCCTGTATTATATAATGAGACTTCAGAAATAAAGAAAAGTGAAGAAGCTTGCCCCTTTCTCAATTTCCAGAACACTTCACTTTGGCCATTTCCGCACTGGGCATTTAAAATGGTGCAGAGCGACCTCCAACGGAGGTCTTCTGTACCATAGAGTGGACTGGGGTGGACTACTTTTTGTAGTTCCACACCTCAGTCAAGTTCTGCGTGACCGGAACTGGTCGCGCAGCGTGCTTTTAAAAAACCTCTTTTTTGAGTTTTTTAAAAAGCACGGAGTGGGCAACCCCATTTCGCTCCGTTGTCGTGCTCCGGAGCAGATTTGCAGGCATGCGCAAGTGCATGCCTGCAGATCTTCTGGGGGCGGGCTTTCAGCTGGCAAGCTTCTCCAGTTGGTGGAGAGCCTCCACCAACCGGAAGCCGCCATTTTGGACGCCGGAGAACTGCGGAGCGACAAACTCGCACTGCTGCTCTTTGCGATGGACTCACCTGGTTGCAGGAAAAATCCGGTGAGTCCCATTTCTGCCCGATTCACACCCCACGTGCGGAAAGGGCCTTGGTTATTCCTGAAACTGACTCATTTAAGCACTATTGAGCACAGGAAGGTAGCAAGACAATAAGGAAGAAAAAAAATCCCTTCTTATCCTAATACTAAAACTCACACTACATTAACAGACCTGAACAAAACTTACTAACAGAACCCATTTTTGAATATTATTATTCCTCATTTTCAATCTCAAAACATTGACATGAAATCAAATATGATAAGCCTGTGATGCTGACCTGAAACTACAGATGCAACAATGTAGGTCTCTTTCATATTGTTTAATTATAATACTCTGGTATCACTTTAACTGACACAGCTATATTCTATGGAATCTGGGATCTTAAACTAATGAGGTATTTGATATTCTCTGATACAGGCCTCTATGCAATAGTACTGGAGAGTAGACAAGATTTCTCCAGCAGACAATTCTAAGTACTCAACAAATTGCAAATCTTAGGATTCTGTAGGACTCAGCCACATAAGTTAAAGTGGTATCAAAGTGGCAGAGACTCTGAAACTTCATGTCAACATTGTTGTTGTTGTGCACCTTCAAGTCAGTTCTGATTTATGGTACCCATAATTCGAACCTATCATGGGATTTTCTGGGGCTGAGAATGTGCAATGCACCCAAGATCACCCAGTGAGTTTCCATGGCTAAGCAAGGAATTGAACCCTGGTCTCAAGGGTCATAGTCAAATGCTCAAACCACTACATCACACTTGTTCTTGCATGTCAACTGTTGCCATTTCCGCACTAGAATATTATAGTGCTATAATTCCACTTTCAACATCCCTTGGAATCCTGGGGTTTGCAGTTTCAGGAAGGGCTGGCCAGCTGGCTCCTCCCAAAGCTGCAAACCCCAGGATTCCATAGGATGTTGAAAGTGGAATCATAGTGCTGTAATAGTCTAGTGTAGAAATGGCCTGTGTTTTAAAGCAACAATTCAGACACCACAACTATATGGATCTCAGAAAAGAATGTGTATTCATTGTGACAGAGAGTTCATTTATCTGCCTTTTGACCATTTATTTATATGTTACCACTCCATCCCAAACTGACAGGGAAGAAAAATGATGGCAAAATTTAATAGCACCCAAAGATTCAGGCAGGAGAAATGACAGAGGCAGAAGGAAAGGATGAGAAGAGGACAGAATCCAGAGCCCATTGTTTTAATGACTTTTGTGTGGACTTGTTGGAGATATCTGGCTCTTCATCACTAGAAACAAAAACATCAGGCAGTGGCAGCTGGTGGCTTTCCTTTCAGTGGGACAGTAAATCCATTCAAAGTTTTAATATGAACTTTGAAGGCGGTGTCTAAGCTGTTCAACCTAGCTAGGGGATAGGGTTCAGCACTTTGCAGAGCTAATTCACAGTTCATCCTAAAGCCTAGAGTTGATTCACAGTCCCATTGCCAGAAGCAGCAGCCACCACTGATTTCAAGGATATTTTGGTCTGATTCACTAAGAATGTTCTTCAGGCCCAGCTGTTCTGAAGAAATATGTCGAAAGTTGTGGAGTACAGAGCTTCAGGAGACAGGGTTAAACCAGAAAGTGAATCCATATGTGTGGCTATACTAGACTAAAGCCAAGAATCTGTGTGGGAGCATGGACGTGCTTGACAGAATTAAGCATAGCAAGGCAGGAAGAGCAGTACGAGGCAAGAAGTGGTGATAAGAACTTGTGGGGGATTTGTTTAAAAAAAATCAGCATATAGTCAGAATCATCCTCCCCCTGTAACCTGCTAAAGAGTTGAAAATTATAGAAAAATCAGCTGCAGAGGGAAATCCTGCTCTATTAAATACTTTCTCCTACAATTAATACAACAGCACAACATTATATAACAACACATGAAAACAACATGGCCACTTGGTCTTTGCTCTCTTTCAACATGCCTAATGTTATATTAAAAGCTTTTAACTGAGGGTGAATCAGTAATTGGCAACATGTGACTTAAGAAGGAAAGTCTAGAACTGGCAAGCACATTGCAAAGGAAAATACATTTTCCTGGCCTTAATAACCATGAGCTTAACGTGTGTTTCCAAAAGTATCATCATACTATGTGGGAGGCTGCGGTCTGGAAATATTAGGAACTCTGTCTTCACTAGGTCCAGTTTGAGGCACTGCAGGTGTATCCTTTTATGATAGTTCTTTAACTGTCTAGAGATATAAAATTTCCACAAATGTTGTAGCACGGGGCAAAAAAAAAAATAACCAAGACTCCACGCACGCACGCGCGCGTGCACACACGCACAGTGCTGAACAGATTAAAAAGCTGTAAGCAGGGAGGTAAAGAATGTACAGCATTTCACTGTACTATAGATGCCAAAGTTAGTGTTATCATTTGGACTCAGGAATAAATCATGCAACCAACATTGGCATTTACTCTATATGTAGTCAAATCATACTTCTACTTAAAGAGAGGCTTATGTTACGAAGAATGCAATGTAGGTAAATGTATAGGTAGAAGTAGACTTCCTTGCCCTCTCCTTCCTACAGGAACCTCTCTAGGACCTTGGAAATTTTGCACACTGAGACAGTGGAAACTGTTTTGCTGTCACAAGTGACCCATGATATTAAGGGGGAAACCACCAAAATCAGGCAGAGGAATTTTCTGTGACTAGAACTGTTCTGCTAATAGAAATTGACCCAAGTCAAAGTCCCTACTGAAAACGATTATCCTTAACTATACCACCTTCTGAAACTACTGTTTTTAAGCTTGTCCCTCATATGCATTATTGACACACTCAGTGGGCATGTGAAAGAATCCTGCATGTAAAGACAGATAAAGCTGTCAGTTGCACTTTCTCCACTTTCTTCTGTCTATGTACTTTTAGTCTCATATCAGTCTGTTATACTATCTTTTGGAAGCGTCTTTAACTGTTTTAAATTAGGGTTTTAACTAGACTTGCCATTTCATGATTTTTAAAATTTTTGTACCACATACTGTTTCATTGATATTTTAAGCCACTTTTGATTCCATATTGGGAGAGAGATTGAATATAAATTAAATAAATGATCTCAAAATATATTTGTACTATTTAATGAGAAATATAGTATTTCAAGAAGTTCTTGACAAAAAATAAACCAAAAGACATTGTCACACATCTGTCCTATATATTTATCTATTGAATTTATATCCTATTAGGGTTGCAAAGTATTAATTATTAATATCCTATTAGGGTTGCAAACTGTTATATAAAATGGGATCTATTTTAATATTAATGGTTTGCAACCCTAATAAAAAACCCACCAAATCCTCCAATATTTCCCAGATGAAAACCAAGACACACACAGCCAGGCAATAACAGAGTGTGGTCAAGACAGGAAAAGTTAGCAACAAGGAAAAACAAGCTAGGGGAATCTGCAGCAGTTTGCTTTTACCTAAACATACATGGAAGGGCAAGAGTCTGCTTCATCTTCTACTCTACCTCCTGCTGAATTGAGAGCAGACTGCTTTTGCACTTTGAACTCAGTTTGTACCATTTGAAATAAAATGAGAGCAAAAAGAGAAAAGGGGGGAGGAGGAGGAGAAAGAAACTGAGACATTTTGAAAGCAGCTGAAAAAGTGAGACAATAGAAAATTAACTGGGATTGTCACTGACAAACTGGGACAGTTGGAGGATATGCAAAAAAAGAAAACAAATCCATAGTCTTTCCATCCCACTTATGGATAAACATGTAAACCTTTGTATATTCTGATCATAAAATAAACCAAATTATTTCTCACCAAATGATTGGTTTCTCACCATCCCATATCTAGATACAAATGGATGCATTCAGCACATCTACACACAAGTGGGGAACCTAGATCAATCAGGATTTGCCCTCACATATACAGCGCCTTCATATGAACACCAAGTGTGCAGCTAGCACAGCATGGACATGTGACCTACATATACACATGCCCATATGTCCAGAGTATGGGTGGTTCTGAGCTAAGACTTGTCAAGTGTCCTTCCTCTTTCATAATGTCTAGCTCAACTTAACTCGGTACACTAAAACTGATACAGCATGCACTTGTCTGCCTGCCAACATGGAATGGAAGGGAGAAGATTGTCCTGTATTAGATCTCCATGTAATTTTTTTTATCTTGTTGCACTGCTTGTTGTGTTTGTTTCTGCGGCTTTTAATTAAATGTGGTCTTGCACTGCTTTTGTTTCATTTATATGGACTTTGGAATTATGTAATCACCACATTCCAAGTTTGCTAATTATGGGGAAAGTGCCTGTCTGAGTTTAGAAAAATCAGAACCACAGCATATCTGCATAAAAGTCAATAATGCACAGATTCAGGCAATTGATGGCTGGATTTGGAATGGGAGGGAGCTCTCAAGAAAGGCTGAACAGATCTGGCCTGAGATATGTTTAGTCTGCAGAAGAGAAGGTTAAGAGGTGTCCATGTTCAAAGATTTGAAAGGCTGTCATATCAAAGAGGGAACAGCTTTCTTTTCCACTGCTCCAGAAACTAGGACAAGGAGCAATATATTCAAACTACAGGAAAAGAGATTCCACTTGAACCTCAAGAAGAACCCCCCAACAGTCAGAGCTGTTCAGCAGTGGAATATGCTGCCTTGGAGTGTGGTGGAGTCTCCTTCTTTCCAGGTTTTTAAACAAAGGGCTTTTCCGCACTTTGGGGGGGGAAATGGGGCAGTCCGTTACTCACCAGACTGGCACATTCCCCCCCCGACGATCCACAACGGTCCGGAGCAGCGTGCGCCCGCGCTACACACTCTCCGGTGACGAAAATGGAGGCTTCCGGTTGGCAGAGGCTCTCCACCAACCGGAGAAGCTCGCCAGCCGGAAGTCCGCCCCCGGAAGATCTGCAGACTCACACTGGCGCGAGCCTGTAGATCTATACTTTACAGAGCGACAGACTGGGGCAAGCTGCGCTATTGAAAGTCCTCTTTTAATCGGTCTTTCAATAGCACGGGGAACCACCAGTTCTGGGCGTTCCTGAGCAGGCTGAAGTCCGGACAAACAGTAAGTAGTCCGAACACAGTTCGCCCCCAAATGCAAACGTCCTCGCGGGAGGACGCACCGCCCCATTTTAAAAACCAAGTGTGGAAAAGTCCAGAGGCTAGATGGCCATCTGTTGGGAGTGCTTTGATGTGTGTTCCTGCACAGCAGGGGGTTGGACTCGATGGCCCCTGTAGTCTTTTCCAATTCTATGATTCTATATCAGATATTTTAGACTGGAAATTCAAACCATCCACTCATATTAGGTAATCAGATAGAACATGCGATGTTAGGCTTAACACCATATCATCCTGAACATACCTGATTTTCTCTGATCTTTGAAGCTACAGCAGGGTCAAGCCTAGTTAAAACTTGGATATGAGGCCACCATGGACTACCAGGATTCTCCATGCAGGCTTAAAGATGTTTCCTGCCTGAAATCCTGGTAAGCCACTGCCAGCTAGAGTTGGCGGCACTGAGCTAGACAGACCAATAGTCTATTTATTATAAGGCAGACTTCTAAGTTCTTCAGTACTTTAAAGTAATTTTAAACAATATCCTTCTGGTGTTTTGGGGGGGGTTTTTTGAGAAAAATGCAGTGGCATTTGAGAAGTTCACTGCAGCAGGAGCTCTCTAACATTTCTAGGATTAGTTACCTTCCAGCAGCAGTGGGTAATTGTATGGCTGTTGGAGATCACTTTCCTCAACCTACCCACTGCAACCACACCCCCATCTAAGCACACCAAAAACGCCTACTTTTCCTCCATTTCTCCTCTAAGATGACAACCAGCAGTGATGCCACATGACTTCCTGTCATAATTCTGGAACAGAAATGGAGGAAAAAGATGGTCTGGGCAGTCAGGACAAGATTTTCATGTGATTTTCATCCAATTTTCATGTAATGCCCTCATAATTTTCATGCCTTCTTTTTTCCCCAAGCATTATCAATGAGTTTTAGGGGTTGCAACAGTGGAACACATTTCCCCACCAATGCCCAACAACTAATAGCTTTCATGGCCATGTATCGTGAAAAATGCAAAAATCAAAATCCATATAAACAAAACAAAAGCAGCATAATAAAATAATTTAATTTAAAATAGCAAAGACTAAACTAACTAACAATGCCTCAAGATCTAAAAGTATTACAGAAATAAAGCTACTTAAAAACAGAATAAAACAATAAAAAATAAACTGAAGATTAAAAAGTCTGAGAAGATAAAAAAGAAGGTTGAAGTTGCCAAGTAGAGCTCTCTTGGAAGAGAACTCTATAATATATAATATGGCAGATAAGCTACAACAAGAAAAAGTCTGCTTCCAAGTAAACAGCTGTTTAATCTCAGGCCACTTCCACACAACACTGTTATAGTGCTATTATTCCACTTTCAACATCCAATAGAATCCTGGGTTTGCAGTTTAGGGAGGAGCATTTAGAATTCAGTCAGAGAGCTCTTTGGCCTCAGTAAATTAAAAACCCCAGAACTCCACAGGATGTAGAAAGTGGAATAATAGCACTATAACTGTGTAGGGCAGAAATGGCCTTACTATGTGAGGATGTTCATAACAGGGCCTCTGATCTCAGGAATACATGGGAAAGGGCAATCTTTCAGTTACTATGCCCCCAAGTTCATAGGTTAATAACAGCACATTTAACTAGGCTTCAAAACAAACTGGGATCCAATGAAGATGATACTGTACTGACATAAAATGATCATCTCAATCCAAGCTGCCATATTTTGTACTCTCTTCAAACAATTGTGGTTCATCTTCAAGAACAGACCCAGATACAATGAATCATAATGATCTAAATGGGATGTCTCTACCAAAGCAGCTGGCAAATCAGCCTAAGATGGTAAAAGTTAATCTGCATCACAAAGGACACCTATACCCCTGAATAAAAAGATAAATGTCTCCACATCCAACCTACAAATCTTATCTTTGAGGGCAATGTTTCCCAGTCTTGGACATCAGTTTCCAAAATCCCTAACTAGTACAATTAGTGATCAGTTTCTGAGAGTTGTATCCAAGAATATCTGGGAAGTCTAGTTTTGGAACCACTGCTTTAGAGGGTAAGCAACCCCTTTGGAAGAAGTTGAACTGTATTCATCTGGAAGATGAGCCTCATAGTAAGAGCTCCTCTATCTTGCCTGGACTGAGCTTCAGTTTATTGACCCATCCTTTCATTACTGCAACCAGACACTGAATAAGCATTTCCACTAGCAGTGCATCTTGAAGTCACCTGTCAACTTATGGTGATCCTAAGAATTTCATGTGGTTTTCTTACCCAAGGAATACTCAGGGGTGGTTTACTATTATCTTCCTCTGAATATAGCCTATCACACCTGGTATCCCCTGGCAGTCTCCTTTTCAAGTACTAATTAGGCCTAACCTCACTTAGCTTCCAAGATCTGACAGGATCTGGTACATTCAGAGAATTTAGGCTGCCTCACCTAAATCTGATGAAAAGGAGAGAGAGGCTCTATATCATCAGCATACTGACACTGTACTCTAAACTCCTACCTAACTATGCTCAATATTTTCATGCAGATCTTAAATAGTATCAGGGATGAGACAGAAACCTGCACAATTCCAAAGCGCAAATTTTATGTGGTCAAGCAGAAGTGTTCCACCACCAACTTCTGGAAAAGTACGAACAGAACCACTCTAGCCCTATCCTGTGTATGCCCAGTTCAGACAACTTATCCAGGATTGATGGTAATGAATACTACTGAGAGGTCCAGAAGAATCAAGGGGATCACATTTGTTTCTTTCATGGCAATGGTCATCCTATATAGTGACAGTTGCAGGATCAAAAATAGGCCTAAACCATAACTGAAACAGATGTAGAAAAACCACTTCACCCCAAAGAGTCTGGATCAGATTGGCTACTACCATCTAAGCATGTTAACCACTGGCTTATAATTATTCAGATCTTCCATATCTACTGGATCTGGACCCCAATCAACCTCACCTTCCTCTCTGTAAATTCCTACTGTGATTCTTCCATGAGTAGTAGAAAAGCAGTAATCTCCCTGCCTCAGTGTTACTACTGCACTCAGTTTACTGTCCCTCTGCAACTAAATTTCTCTTTTAAAGCTCCAAGACACCAAGAGACAAGAGAACAACTCTGGAGCACACCATAAGGTTTGCTATATGCTATATTTCACCAGCTCTGTTCCAGAGCTGAAATAAGCCATGCTCTCCCAAACACAACTTCCCAATATTCAATACAGGAGTTAAAATAAGAGATTTGTATCAGCATTTGCACAGAAAATGAAAACAAAATATAGATGTTAGCTGGGAAGGGAGGAGATAGACAGGAAGTTGGGAGTAGACTTGCTAACTAGACACCCCAGCAGTGGCTCGCTTTGTCAATGGAGTTGTGAATTTACTGTGAGATTTAGTCCCAGTTTCTACTCTAGTTTTTAGGCATTTCTAGGCTGCATGTATAAGGCCACTTAAAAAAAAAAAACCTTACACAAGCAATACTATACTTTACTATACACAATACTAAAGTGCTAGCCAGTTTGTGTTCTTGTATGTTTCTCAAGCAAACCAGTTCTCAGAAAAAAAAGCTGGTATCATTGCAGAAAATGCAGCCTGAACTAAAGCATCTGCAGTACTATCTACTGGATCTCTTCCTGGAACACATGCCCTGAAATCTAATGTTTAGGACCAAAATCAAGACAGTCTCTCCAGACAGAGAAAAAAGGCTTTTCAATCATTTTCATATTTTGGGTAACAGTGTAAATAATACAGTATTAAATTCCAAATGTTAATCTGATAAGAATTTCAGATGTCCTCCATACTTTCTAGCTTTACTTCATCAGTAGTATACCATATTCAACTGGGTGTCACTGTAATATATTTTATCACAGGGTTAGTCTAGATGCAGTTTTACACAAAGCTTCCGTTCACGCTGACAAAATTTTATTTCTTGGTGAATAAAATTTGCATTGGACACTTTAATTCTGGACCAAATGACTTTAAGGTTGTTCGTTTGTTCACATCCTTTATATTCTGCCAGGTCAGCAGCTAAAGCAACATGCACTTTTGTACAAAATGAAATAAAAGGATGGAAAATGACAGCAAAGAAAAAAAAATTAATGCATTAAAAACATATTCTATAAATGTAGCACTGTCCAAAGGGAAATGGAAATTTGAGTATGAAAAATACAGACCTTGAAGCAGAGGAGCAACAGAAAAGAAGTATGCTGGAAAAAATTAATAACTCTGAATTACATAGATTGATAGAACAAATAAAAGTTTTGAGCACTCAGTTATTGGTTAGGTGACAGCTCTGCAATATAGTTTGCTCTGAATTATAGGTAAATGGTTGAAGTTAATCTGAAGTCTCTGGTGCAAAGCCTGATGTTCGCACCTCAGTCATTAAAAGACAGTAGACATCATCACTAAAACCACACATAATTTACAAAGCTGGCAGTTCATGCTCAAAAGAGACCAGGATTTAAGCTATATGGAAACTGAACTTCCTCTCACCCTGAAGAGGGTGCATCCTGTTGAATGAGGCTGAGTCAATGTGAAGAATTTTACAGATGATGTTTCCTTTAAAAAACTGATTTTTATTTCCAGCTCTGCTAGTCTCATTTCCACAACCATTTACAATTTTAATTAATAAACCACATATGGTTTTCCTACTAAGATATATGTGCGTGTGTGATCCCTGCCTGTTTATATGGGCCAAGAATCTGGAACATGAAAACACAATTCCTAACGGAAGTGAAACCATAACTAGGTTTATAGTATAAACCCCATTCTGTTTCCATGATTCATTATTCTGGCCATACCGCTGCATAAACACAGGCAGGTTCTGTTACTCAGGCATGCACTATTCATAGATATATGCAAACCCACTTGTCCAGTTTTCCCTATACTATACTATATTCTTTGAACTCTTCTAGATTATGATTACTGATGAATATTGGGTGCAGGAGGGGAGTGCACTGACCACAAGATTAGGTCTAGACCCTGATTGGAAAACAGCCCACTTTGGCTCAGATTGATCTGGAAGGTGGCTGCACAGTTCAACTCAGGTTCAAATGTTCTTCTTTGCATGTATTTATTTTTTATTATACAAAAATATCATGAGAAAAAAGGGGGGAAAGGGGGAGAGAGAAAACGTAATAAAAATACTGCAATGAAAAAACCCCAAATCTATACAAAGAGTTCAACAACAGGGAGTCATATGTCAAAGTAAGTATCTATACAGATATACCTCAATTAACAAAATAGATGTGCTACTAGGTATTACTTCTTGAACAGAAAATTTGGTACTGAGGCAGAAACAGCATAGGAGGAATGGGGGTAGATTCCTATGCCACAAAAAAGAAGAGCAATTTAACATGTTTCAGCAAAGTTTTTAATTCTATCCATATTTAAAATGAAACAATCAATAAAACCTTGCATAAGTAAACAAAGGTACAGTAGAGTCTTGATTATCTGTCCTGCGGTAATCCGACATTCCGAATTATCCGACATCGTGGCTGCTTGGGGGTGTGGCTGTAGGCATTTCCGCAATGGGCAAGGAGAGAATAGTGAGTGAAGCCTCACCCCAAAACACGGCCCCAAGCATGGCAGCGGCGGCGGCAGCAAGCATCATCTGTTGAACCTCTCACAATCTCGCATGGCGATCGGGTTAGGGCTCTAGAAATCACAATGAAGTACATCGAGCAACAAGAAGCAGCTATGGGGGTCGACATTATGATGCTGCAAAGATGGCGAGACTTGGCTGCGAAGAAACGGCAATCTTCGGGAAAGCAGAAAAGGATCACTGACTTCTTTAAATTTTCAGAGGACTGAACGCTTTATACATTACAATGTTGTTACTGTAACGTTACTGCAATGTTACTTTTACTGTTACTGCAATAAAACTTCAATATGTTTGCAATTCATAGTGATTTCAAGGCTTTTCTTAGACCCTCTGGATTATCCGACATTTTCGGCTATCCGACTATCAGCCCGCCTGTTTATGTCGGATAATCGAGACTCTACTGTATTTTGAACCTTTTATAAATGAACTGAAATCTTCTTCCAAAATGCACCCAGGTATGCCTTTTTCTTTCACCAATCTCCACTTTTCTTATGATTTCCATTTTAAGAGCCAAACTCTACAGATTTATGTTTTTTTAAAAAAACATACTGGGAATAGTTAGTAAGGCAGACTTATCAGCTTTCCCCTTTTCTTTGTGTTTTGTCGTTCATGCAAGGGACTGTTTCCCTTGCCTGTTTTGGCAGGCATGCACAGCTACCAGAGGATTAGTTAGGGTACAAACCAACTTTTTCACAGATCAAGCTTTATTCCACTGTTTCCTGAGGCAGAGCTGCAGCAGCACAATACCAAACGTCTGCATTTCTCCAGCCTTCCTTCACCGTCCTCCTAATGCTGATGCTACTAATAAGCTTCCAGTCAGAGAAAGGACAAGGAGGAAAAGTGGGGACTTGGTAGGCAAAAAAAAAAGAGAGAGAAAGAGAAAAGACTTTAAGGAGCTTTTTTGTTAAAGGCTTTGTTAACTGAGGCATGACTGTACACAACTGATATCTATATGTCACATATTTAAATGCTGAAAGCACTGTAAATTCTTCTATTGGATATTACGAGGTACCTATTTTTAATTTCAACTGTTGAAGTACAAGTCTTTTAGCCACCAAAAAAGCATGATACTTGGTTGTGAATCTGAATTTTGATTCAGAAATCCAAATGCTTTTGTCTCCCCTTAACTAGAAGATATATATATTCATATATTCATGCTCATCATGGGATACAATCTACAAGTACAGCAACCCCATACAATGGGATGACAGGATTATACCTGCCAAATTTCAGAAAAATACCTGCAGCTGAGGGGATTGTGCTACATATCTTTAAATCTTGATTTTTCTTTTTTCAAAGTAAGATTGCTAATGACTTACTTATTGGCAGAACTGGATGAAATTTGCAGATAATTACCCTTTCTGAGGGAATCAAGCTGGCCACGTTTCAGATCAATAAATGGAGAGGAAAGGTACAACAGCAGTCTTTATAGTTTAGGAGCTTCCCAAAAAGACAGATTTATCCTCCTAACTTTTAGCTAGGAAAATAACTTTAAATAACAGAGATTAAGAAACCTGTAAAATTTCAAGTGAGGGCAGAGTTTGGGTAAATGATGCTCAAATTCCAAAATAAAGAAATGAATCACAATGATTTGAACTGATTTCTACCACTTTCAGGGAGCACTGGCCCAATTCAATCCTATGATATCATGATCCAAAACAAATCAATCTGGAGATGCAATATCTACCCCACCATTGCTGGGGAGAGCAGGGTTGCATCAAGCATCCTTCAGGGAGCCAACAATGGACTTTATCTGCTTTGAGCAGCAGCTCTAAGCAGTCTAAACAAAGTCCCACAATGGTCTCGCCATCATAAAACTTGGAATGGGATCTGGCATGATTTCTCATGAGTCTCACGAGATTTTAGATGAGAGTTGGGCAGGTGTATATATAGACCTGCCAACTCCCTGGTCAGCGATTGCTGACTGAACCACCCCATGAGCAGGTTGCAAGGCTCAGTTGGTTTTTCCTTCCCGCCACACAGCCTGCCCAGTCTTCCGAGGAAAAGGGTAAGCATTTCTTTCTTCTTCTGTCTAGCCTCATTTCTTTATTACAATCACTTTTATTTATATTCATCACCTTTATTTATTTCCTTATTTTGTTCTTGATTTCTTTGTTCTCGTTGCTTTTTTTAGTCTCTCTCCCTTCCCTTTCACCTCCTCGACTTTCCTTGCATTCCTATTGTTCCTTCTTATTTCTTTTTTTCACTCTTCTGTTCTCTCACTTTTTCTTGAACCTTTATATTTTCTCTAAATTTTGTTTCATCCTTTTAATTCATTTCTATCTCGCTCGTTCTCTTTTATTGTTCTCTCTCTTCTTTTTTTCCAAAGGAATGAGGGTCCAGTAGAGTTGGACACAGTGGCGGAGCTTGGAATGTGGGGGGTGGGGCTACAGCTGCAATGTGTGGGGGCTACAATGTGTGGGGGCATGGTCAGGGGGCATGAGGGCAGGTTGAGACACTCCAAAAACATTGCCGCCCAGGACAAACTGCCCCCCATGCCCCCCTGTCCCTATGTGACTGGTTGGACAGGTCCACACTTCCTTCCTTCCTGCTCCCCCTGCCTTTTTTTCTTGCTCATTCCTTTTCCTTTTTATCTCTCTCTTTCCTTCCCTCTCTTTTCCTCCTCCCTCTGTTACTTCCGGTATGGCACCCTTGGAGAGGGCTCCCAGATATCACTTTGATATCATTTAATTCGGCCGTTGCTGGACTGGCTCGCAGTTACCTCATTCCACGTGTTTGCGGGTTCTCCGGACAAGCACGGACAGAGTGCGGCCGTTAATGGTTTGCATTCCATTCCCCATTGAAGCCAGCAACTCAAACCTCGCCCGCAGCTTTAGGGAACTTCCCGCCGCAAACTTCACAATAGCCACACGGCTTTCAGTCAAGTTACTCTTTTATGTTGGGTCATCAACGTCCCAGCCACAGTATTGTCTTCACACGTAAATCCAATCATGCTAAACTTGACCTTTCCAAATCCTTTGTCCAGCACCAAAACTCTTTTTGTTCTCCCCGGGACTGCCATAGCTGAAAGGCACAAACTTCCCTATAAAAACCCCTCACTTTTAACCGGTCTTCGGATCACTTTGGACTGCCATCCCGCCTTGCTGCCAGTTGTCTAAGGGATTCCCCTCAGCTCCCCAGGCTGAGTTTTCTTCCCCGGAATCCCTCTTCTCTCCAGGACTATGAGACAGGTCGTATTGTCTTCCCCAACAAACCTCCGTTTCTCTTTCCAAGTTAGTTAGTTTATGTCTTGTCTTTCGTGCTTTTGCCTTTAATAAAGAATTGTCTATTATTTGGAAAACCTTGTCTAGCTGCTCTCTGACCCGCCGCTGTATACATAGGGTTAAAGATCTCGTTATGTTACCCTGCCTCTTGCTAACCAAACAGCGTTGAGGCTAATTTCCCCCAATTCGGTATTTTAATTGGTAACCTGGGCACCCCTCACGCCTCCGTAATTCTCAGGGTAACACCTCTTCCACTTCACCCCCCATGTGAAAATGTCACATGGGCTCATGGTGGACACCTCGTTTCTAATAAGAAGTGGTAGCCCATGCAATACCACTATGCCTTTTCCCCACTCTCAGCTCCCTCATATCCATATATAAGCAGTAGGCGCACGCAGTGCTGCTCCAGCAGCTTCCCACCCAAGTCACCTTGTGGTCAGCTCATGTGGCACAGCTCTAACAGCCCTCCCACCCTCCATCTCATATCCTTGTATAAGCAACTAGACCACTTGGCACCACTCCACCAAACCCCCCACTCGTGCCATTCCATAAGTTAGTCAGGCCTCTTCCACACTCCCTTGACCCCCCCCATGTAGAGGACAGATATCACCCACCTGCAGCTACAGCCTCTGCTCATACACCCACAGGCACCTGTGGCACCATCCCACCATGCTTGTGTGTGTGTGTGTGTGTGTGTGTAGTCTGTTTTCCGTGTGTGTGTGTGTCTGTGTGGATTGTGTCCAATGCACCCACCTTTGGAAGCAACACCTCCCTGTTTTCTTTTCTTTTCTTTCTCTTTCTTTCTTTCTTTCTTTTTCTTTCTTTTCTTCTTTCCTGCCCCGATGCTATTTCCTTCTGCAGCATTGGGCATTTGCAGAGTAATGGTGCCTCATGATATCCTGTGAGTATTCCTATTATTAATTTGGGCTTCCTTTTTCTGTTCTCTCTGTTTTTCTATAGCTCCCCACAGCTGCTTTGCTCCCCATGGTTATTCCCTACCCCAATGCAATTTTCCTCCACAGAAGTTGTGCATCTACAGAACAGTGCTGCTCTGCAGTTTCTTGGAATCTCCTGCTCCTATATTTCTTACTTATACAATCTCCCTTCTGAGTTACAGGCAAAACAGAACTATAGCTATGATATTTAATTGAAAGTTTACTTCCACATGTTAACTTTATATATTCTTCCCTATTTACTATAACACTTACCACTCTGATTGAGTGGTAAGCTATTGAGTCTCAACTTATTGTTACTTAATTGCTTTCTTTAATGCAAAACATCTGTTTGTTCTATAATTATTATTTTCATTAGTGATTAATTGTTAAATTCTGCCCCTAATTTATGGCTATTGTTATTGTTAATAGTACTCACACTGTTAACATGTTTGAGCCCCATGTCAATCCTGTGTTTCAGACTCAGACCACACATATGCAGTATAGGTTGTTATCATCTTTTATAAACACGTTCTTTGCATGCAAGCCTATTCAGTGCCTATTAAGTCTAGCATTTTTAAGAAACTTGTCACCTTGCTCCTTCTGTTGATCTTCTTCAGCCATATTATTTATTCTGTTAATTTTATTATTTATCATCTTGTAGACTAGATAACATATAAGATACATGTAAGTCATATTATCACAGGCTTGATCACTCTGGGTCAGCATCTACTTTGGGAGTCCATAGCAAATTTACTATAGTCAGCGCATGTTAATTGCAGCAATTATGGATAATTTCTTTTCCCCCAAAGCTATTCAGTCCATATTAATTGCACAATTTCTAAATAATTCCACAGTTTCTAATGAAAAATGAATGCTTAAGATTCATCTTGGTTGAATCAAGTTTAATTTAATCCCTAATCTTATTCTGCATTGCATTTGAATTGTGTTATCAGTTTATCTGCTATTAACTTATCCCTGCTGGTGTGCACCTTCCTGTGCAACTATTGCAGCTGGTGTGTGACTCACTGACTCTGAGCACATACCTCACTATTCACTTGGCCTTGATTCCCATCATAATTGTTAAACCCAGTGCAGAATTTGCATGGATGCAGCCCTTGGATCCTAGTGGTATTGCTGCTAACCGTAGCTGCTACTGTCCATTACCAACACTGCCTCCTTATCCTTCTGCAGTTTTGGACAGGACATCATGGCTGCTAAGCTTGTTCAGGATGGAGTATATGCTTTACATTACTTCAGTTGCCTTCATATGATTACTCAGTGGCTTTGGGCAGTTGCAATTAGTCATCAATGTCTGCGTTGCTAGCACTGGAGTGTAGGCTTACATCATCTTAATGGTCATTCCTTCAGACCTCCATTGCTGCACAATTTTCCCTTGGTGGCAAGTACACTTTACGTTGCTGACCTTGCTCACACATCAATTGTATGCTTGACATTACTAACCTTCTCTCATGAAAATTTTCATTTCTCAAGCTTGTGCTTCCATGTTGCATTGTTAATCTTGGTCTCCCACTCACAAACCCAGAATCATCCCTAGGAATAAACCACATAAACCCATTCATCCCTTGGGGCAGAAAGAGGCCCCAACTGGTCACTAGTGTCAATGGGTAATTAGTTGCTAAGAGACCATCTGTAGCCTCTGGTGGATTCACACAGAAAGCATTGCCAATGCCATCAGAGTTATGTCTACCCAGCGGGCACAACTGGGCATCAGGTTTTTCGCTTCCAAGCACAACCCCCACACTTGACAGTCCTAGGTGACCCTACCTGCTGTCACTTAAGCAGTGAGCCAATTAATCTATCATCTCCACCAGCCTCTTCACCACCCACTCAACTTGATACACAGAACCTCCACCAGCTCATTCAAGGCTTGGCTGAGATACTGAAATTCAGTGTTGCACATGGCCTTTATAGGTATACCACTTTGGCTGTGCTTTCTCTCCACCCAAAGTCTCCATCACTGAACAGCTCCCCCTCCTCCGACTCCAGCTGACAGTGACATCAGGCAACCACATGGACTCGGAAGTGGCTCAGGGCATTCCACGGACTTCAGGTACATCAGTGGGGTGGACAATTCAGGCAGTTCTTGGCATGCTCCTGTTGAAGCTCCACATGTTCAGGTTGACTTTCTGCCTCAACTGACTGCCTTGTCTCAATTGTCCAGGAAATTTGATACTTCCACTCCTGTCTCCACTCCAAAGGGGGTCACCTCCTGTCTGTCATTAAGGAACATATTTGGAATGGTAAGTGTATCAGCTGTTTTCCCCTATTTTTCCATGATCCAAAACTTACCGGTAGGTTTCTGAAAAAGCATGCAGTTTTCCTGTACCTTCCCAGGGAGCTGGAACAATTCAAAGACCCTAGGGTGAAAAGAGATTTTACCAACTGGCTTGTAGATTGGGTCATTTACCCAGCGTTTGTTTTACAGAAACAGGGCAGGTCCTCTGCAAGGGCAGGTCCTCTGCTTTTGTTAAGTACAAGGGCATCATCCTTAAGGCATGTCCTCCAGGGCTTCTGCTTGATCGCAATATGAGAAATTTCGCTGGAGAACTGTGCTCAACCCCCTTCTTCCTTGGGACCATAGGCAGTCTGATTTGTGGTTTGGGATCATAGTCAGTGCATGTGCTTCCTCTTCCAACAGTTCTGATAACAGTTTTGGCATGAAGATGAGGGACAAGGGCAAGTTCTTACTGCAGGGTCAGCCTTACCCCCTAATCATTACACTGAAGGATATGTGCTCAATGCCTTCATATCCAGTTACCGCAACCCACTTTCCTTTGCAAACTGCTTCCCTAATGAATAATTGTTACTCCTCCCAGGATCTGACCCCATAGGTCTTCTCACAACCCGTGGAGGTGCCATCTCACCTTGTAATCTGGACATATGGAAATGGAACATACTGTCTTCCTATCCTTAGCCACAGGATATTTTCAAGGTACAAATACTCCTGATTTCAGGATGCCCAGTGCAGTCTCTGTCCATCTGGCTCCTGAATGAGAACTGTCCTTCAGTCCTAACCAAGCCAAAATACATTTCTGCTCTTCACTACTCTTTCGGACTGATAATTATAAATCCCCCAAACTCCTCAGTCTCTCTATGATTTTTCCTCCCTTTCTGTTTCAGTTAGCTCTTGTGTGAATATGTGATTGTGTGTATCTTGTGTGCATACATGAGTGAACTCCCCTCAATAAAACACATTTTTGCTTACTTTTGAATCTTTGGCTAGTTCTTTTCCTGTGTGTGCCCATAAACACTGGTAGAAAAGATCTCGCTAAGTTGCTCCCCTCTCGCAGCCTCCTGATTTTGAGCTAATTAATTCCTCACTTTTCAAGGAATTATTTGACATTGCAGAGTGGCCCTTGTGGCACCTACGTTTTGGGGTAACACTACCTGTTTTATTTTTTCCCCATCAATTGCTCAATAATAGCATTCACAGGTTCCTAAGTTCACTTCTGTTTCCACAAAACAGATAACCAAGATGATGCAGCAGCCATAGCTGTTGCTTCCCACTGTTTATGTAATATATACTACAGTTAGCACAAACTGTTTTGTAAACAAGCTTCAAGGCTTTGGTTAATAATCCTTCCCTGACATCTCCTTGGAAATCATAGTATGCAAACTGAGAGGTTTGGATGTAAAAAGGAAACATGATTTGGCTTTATAAACTATGGCTCTGCATCACTTATGAACTTAACATAGAAGCACAGAACAAAACCTTCTGCCTTCTTTCCTCCTAATTCTTTCACAGCAGGGATCGCCATTGCACTTCCTAAACTGCACCATCTACTATTCACAATGTACCTTATAGCTGAAAGTTAGGCCATTGTTCCTGTTATAAATAACAGGATCAGTTGTCGTTTTATGAGCAAGAAGGACTTTCAGAGGACCCAGAGCATCCCATGTTGGAAACATAACAGCCCCTTAAAAAGGCTATGGTTTTGGTTGACTACTTCATCTGCTTAGTGTAAACTTAGCCTACAACATATAAAATTGTGCCTCAGTATAATCAGAATTCCTGAACATTACCATAAGAGCAAAAGATGTTTTTAAATCTGCTTCACAAATGAAGCCTCCCTCCGGAGGAACAGATGCATATGCAAATCCAGGCCTTCGCCTTACAAGGGGCCAAGTTGCTGATGTTCTAAAGAGAATGTTAACTACTTTGCACTCTTGTCTAGGAAACAGCCGCTGGCAAGCAGAGATTCAGGAAGCAAAAGCCAAATATAGCATCCAAAATGTTAGAGGATGGAATGGTGGAACTGAAACCACATCCTGTATGCAGCATGTGAGGCTATAAAACCTGTTTCTTCCTTGCAGAGGTGAGTCCCAAACCAGCACTCATCACATTTAATTTCATTTCATTTTCTCTGTTATGTTTCTAGCATGGTTCCCACAGATATGTTTCTTCATTCTCAATTGCTACTTCTTGTAGGTTCTACAGAAAACAACTTTAAAAAACTTACTTTGAAAGACTACAATTTCCAGAAACCCACCACCACCACTAATATGACTACTATTTGGCTACACTGCTGGGGAAATTCTGGGAGTTGTAATAAAAACTAAATTTTCATAGCTTTATTATGAAATCAGGCAAAATGTTGCCCTCATGTATTTTCATTATAGTCCATAGAGAAGACATTGTTTTCATATGTGAAAATATATGTGACAGCTTGCTGCAGGAAAAAAGGGTAAAGTGGTCAGAGATTTTTAACAAAACTTTGGCCGAACACCTCAGCACAGGCACTATAATAATGTTACAAGGATGCTCGTAATCAGATGTAATCAGAAGGATACTCGTACTTTCCCTGTTCCTGGTATATCAAAGATTCTGTTGTTGCATTGCAGAATCTTCACGAGAGCAGACTACAACAGTTCCTGCTCTGTTCTGAACAGTGGCTACAGCTTGCCAAGACATATTTTGCCCCCCTGTGTGCAGCATTCCACATCACCACCAGAGATGGAGTGACTCAACCATTATTAGGGAATAACATAAATGCATTGTTCTTAGTTTCCATGTTGCCAATACAAATGTGCTTCAGATGTTTCAAAGAACAAATATATACACTATTCAGTGTCTTTCACTCAATCTAAATGCAAGTGTCCCAAATGAAGTAGCCAAAACTTCTTCCCTATCAGCTATTACTGTATGTAAGCCAGAAGTCACAGCTTAGAGAATTATGACTAACAAATACAAGCTGAATCACTTGTCAGTCTTCTTTTGTAACTCCAAGACCCAAAGTGTGTGTCAAACTGTAACATGGATGTCCAAAAAATACTCAAACCCAGATGGCAACATCATATCGCCTATCTGTTATGCTAGTCTTAGAGACTCTTTGGTTGAGGGGCAAGATATAAATGCTATAAATAACTAAGTAGCCTGAATAATTGTTAAGTGCATAACAACTTGGAAACATGTACTTTACAGCATGAAAGCCAAAAGACAACAATTTGAGAAACAATTCTGAGAATCCCTCAGGAAGCAGAGCAAGAGAGTGATTAAGTTGTGATTAAGACATTTGCTCTGATGTTTGACTAAGACATTTGCTCTGTGTGTCTCCATCTTTCAAGGAGGCCCTGCTTCAGTTCCCCTTTAACAACTAAGAACTAAGCTGGAGGTCTTCTCTGTGATGATACTATATATGGTCATCTTAGTGGAGATTCACTGGGCTAGTCTATTGCTGGCTTAGGCCATTTCCACACTAGACTGTTATAGCGCTATTATTCCACTTTCAACATTCGATGGAATCCTGGGGTTTGCAGTTTAGGGAGAGGCCCCTCCCTAAACTGCAAACGCCAGGATTCCATCGGATGTTGAAAGTGGAATAATAGCGCTATAACAGTCTAGTGTGGAAATGGCCTTAGAGGTATAATGATCATTCTGTGAACAAGGGGGCTTGTCACATTAGGAAAAGGCTGATATTCCTGACGTTGGAGCTGATGTTTGGCATTAACAATCTTTGCTGAAGTTTTAGTGCTTTCCACAATTGCATATGATTCATGCAATCTTATTGTTTTTAATATGTTTTACAGATTATTTGAAAGCTGCTTTGGGAATGTGGTTGGAAAGCAAGGAAAACCCTTTAAAAATAAATAAAATATTGCAAATTTTGAATATTGTATTTGTCTGATATTTCTTGACATGCAGGTCCAAAAAACAAACAGGAAACTCAGCTAGGATAAAATTTATTTCACAAATGTTCTAATGACAAACTGTTTAATTAGAGTTATAAAAACATACCCTCATATAACTTCAGATTGATGAAGCCATCATGCAGGAGAAAAAAATACTCTCCTCTCAATGAGCAATAGGTCTATAAAAGCACTCAGTGATTCAATCTCTCATATTTCCTTTGTGTTTTTCTGCAAAACACTGCAGCTGTTATTTTTATTAGAAATCAAAAGCTATTTTAAAGCAAACGTAGTTTTGTGTATGGCTTATGGTTTCTTATAATATGAATCAAATTATGACTCTTATTTAGAAAGTCTCTCAAAATATTAACTGTGATTGATTTTTGGATATTTGGCCAATGAAGGGCAAAAAAACCCCAACAGCCCTAAAATTAAAAAGCCATAAAATTATTCTTAAAATTATGCTTTTTATTACTCGAAATATTAACCAGAATCTTAGCATCAAAGCAAGCTAATCTCTGTTGGCCAGCCAAGTGTACTGAACGTCCTTAGACTCAGTAATGAAAACCATAATGTAAAATTCTTTGTTATTAATAGATAACAAATACAAATCACAAATCACAATGATAGGTTAACCAAGCCCTTTATTAATGTTGCATACAAATGAACTCTGTTAGGAACAAAAGGGTATGTTTCCTAAACATACATGTTTTGCTTTTATATGCTTGGTCTAGACTGTGAAAAAAATATTAACAGTTATAAAAAAAAATCCAGACAGTAAAAATATGCAAGATGTCCAGGTCAGAACTGGAAGACTACATGCCTACACAAAGATAAATAGGAGAGAGACAGACAACAGATAGGTAGGTAGGTAGGTAGGTAGGTAGGTAGGTAGGTAGATAGATACCTTTGGAGCAAGTGGGCAAAGGGATGCCCACCAGATCTTGCTGGATTACAACTCTCAGTATTTCTTATGACACTGGCTAGTGTGTGACAAAGTTCTGGTGGTACAGCTATCTGAAGTGCAGCCAGTGCAGTGAAGAAAGCTACTAGGCAACTAGAATAGCACCTCAGGAGAGAAACCCAGCTAATGGTGTGTGGGAGGGGATTAGGGCTGAGAGAAAAAGTTTTATAAAGCCAAGGACCTGTGGGTATTTTGGTCCCTTCACTGAGAGCCTAGCAAGTTGCTAAGGAATAAGGTATCTCTGTCAGTCGGAGAGTGTGGCTGTCTTGGAAGGTTTAGTTCTCAATGGAAGCCTAGTGAAAGATAGATGAGTAATTAGGATCTGGTCTGAGAGTAAGACCTAGATTGGAGATTAAGCCCTTGGTGGGAGTTTAGCCAAAGGTTTTTTGTATGCTAATTATGCCCTTTGTGAAAGTCTAAAAATATAAATAAATTGTGTATGAATTCTAATATGCTACCTTATTCTTACTGTTATCTTAATAAAAGTTACAGTTCATCTTTGTAAACATTCAGCTGAGTTGTCTACACTGTATACAGTAACACAGAAAACGAATTATCATAAAATTATTAAGTGGTTCTAAACAAACTTTGAATATCATCATTCTTTTACACAGGAGTGGTGTTTTGGGGGGCAGGCTTAGCTGTGTGGTAAAGGCCTTTTCTGCATTTTATTTTTGAAATGGGGCAGTGCGTCCTCTCGCGAGGACGTTCACATTTGGGGGCGAGCTGGGTTCGGACTACTTACTGTTTGTCCGGACTTCAGCCCGCTCCGGAACGCCCAGAACTGGTGGTCGCCCGTGCTATTGAAAGACCGATTAAAAGAGGACTTTCAATATTGCAGTGCGCTCCAGTCTGTCACTCTGTAAAGTACAGATCTACAGGTTCGCTCCGGTGTGAGTCTGCAGATCTTCTGGGGGCGGGCTTCTGGCTGGCGAGCTTCTCCGGTTCTGGAGAGCCTCCACCAACCAGAAGCCTCCATTTTCGTCACCAGAGAGTGTGTAGAGCAGGCACACACAGCTCCGGACCGTCGTGGATCGTCAGGAGGCGTGTGCCAGTCCGGTGAGTAACGGACTGCCCCATTTCCCCTCCAAAGTGCGGAAAAGCCCAAAGACAGGGCACTTTATCAGATTGAGAATCACTGCACCAATCTGGGAGAAGTAAGAGTCTGTCACAGGAAGAGACCAGAGACTCCCAATCAAACGACATATAGAGGGCCACAGTTTGCACACTTTTCATCTTTAATGCCTTAAAGAAATGAAAAAAGGAAGGAGATGCAGGTTTTAATCCCAATGGATAACACTTTTTTTAAAGAAGATGAACAGTTATGAATGCCTAAAACAAAATCAAACCAACCAACCAACTCATTAGAAACACTCAGGAACGCTTGCATTTGTAAATATTAATAATCTTAACATACACTGCCATTAATTTTTCTCCAAAATCATGGATGGTTAAAATTAAACAGAGCTTGTCAAACACATAAATACCAACCAAAGGGAATAATAATTCACTAAAGCCTTTGGACATACCAAGATCAGAAATCAATTACAGTGGTGACCAAAACACAAAGCATTTTCCCCCACCTCATCCTCCAAAGTCATTCAGTTCATTGTCTTTAACCATAACCTAGGCAACTGTTTAGCACGGTCACACCTTTCAAAGGGCTTGACTCCACACTTACATATGTTAGCAAGACTAAAACCTTGCAGCATAACTTTATGTATGCTTGCTTGGAAGTTTTAAGTGGTACTGTGTCCAGTGGGGTCTGCTGCCAGGATAGTGCATGCAGATTGCAACAACAGAGAGCAATCTCTGTCCATTACATTCTTCTATTCTAGAAAACTACAGCAAAGTTGTATGTGTTGTCACACCATCTTCCAGTTGTTAATGTTAAGAAATGGGGAAAGAATAAGCTTTCCAGGGCCATTTCCGCACTACATTGTCATTGTCCTATTATTCCACTTTCAACATCCTGTGTAATGCTGGGGTTTGTAGTTTACTGAGGCCAAAGAGCTCTCTGGCTGAGAATTCTAAATGCCCCTCCCTAAACTGCAAATGCCAGAATTCTACAGGATATTGAAAGTGGAATAATAGCACTGTAACAGTACAGTGTGGAAATGGCCTGGATCAAACACATTATTTCAAATTAGTCAACTGTTTTTACTAAATCTGGATAATCATACTGTCTTTCCCAGTATTAATTTTTACTTTATCTTACACTAATCATGGGATTTAGAATTGTTATGCTTCATAAAGCATTATTAATCAATACTGTTCTGAAATTTAGCACACTGATCCTTCTGCTGCTGCTGCTACTATGACTAATAATAATAATAATAATAATAATAATAATAATAATAATAATAACAACAATAATAACAATAATAACAATAACAATACAATAGGCATCCTTATATAATTTAATTTGTAACAGTGGCTAGTCCCACATAAGAATAATTTGTTTACTATAAGACCAATTGTCTTATTACAGAATGTCATGAAATAGTTACTAGACACACAAGTGGATGGCCTAGCTTACACGTGCCCCCTGCAACTGCTTTGAAGGACATCAATTATTCATCACAAACCACACTTTTCAGAAGTTTGTAAGTCAGCCATTTAAGAAAAGGGTACTTTCAGCTTCTTTCAAAAGACTTAGCTTCAAAACATTTTTTGTTTAACTTGGTTTAATTTAGACTCTTTTAAAGTTGTAACACAAAAAACATCAAACTTTGTGGTTTACATTCTGGTTGCTGTTGCAACTTAAGAATAGTTTTTCATAACAAAAACTACAGGAACAGTGAACATAAAAATAATGCCATAATCAGTATTGGCGTTCTTGTGCCAAATTACCGCTAAAATGAATTTGCTTCTATACGTCTTCTGTTGCTAGCTATAATACTAAATACTTTCCAAGCATGGGAATATTTGCTGACACAGTATTTGATTACTAAGCATCCAACATAATTTAGAATTTAGCATTCACAACTGAAAACACAATATTACATAACCATGGATTTCAAGCTTTCCACTGTGAGGGAAGCATCCCTGCATGTTCTGGAGCATGGGCTATCTAAATAGGAATGGAAGACAAATTCATTCCTTCAGGTTGCTCATGTGAATTGCCACAAATGCAAACTTCCTGATCAAAGAAAGATGAGGTTGCTTGCTGATACTGATGCTTCCCCAAGCTTGACAAAGCAGCTCACTGGGAAATATGCACATATTAATGAAAACTGAACACCAAATTTGTATCTTAGAGAATAGTATGCATTAAGTTACATTACATCTATGGAAAGTATTTGAAAAACAAACCTATTAAAAAAACACGCAAAAATGCACAAGTATTCCACACATACTTTTTAAAAAAATTGAACAACTGTGTAGATATGGGGTAGAACAAGCTTAACTATGAAAACTGGGGATTTCAGCAAGATAAAATGATCCCATCTGTCCATCCTGAGGTATAGTTGCATATTTTCTTAACATAGAGCACTGCTGGGACTCAGCACCCCATTGTGAAATAGAAATGGTTATCACAACACAGAGACCATTCAAATGTGGTTGAGCATTGCAAAGAAAATCTTTTTTTTTTAATTATTGCTGTTGCTATTGACTATACTTCTAAAAAGATCTTAGGCAATATAGAGGTAAAACATATAGAAGTTCAAAACAAATACACAGAGATTGAGATGGGGGTGGTTAAAAACAAATAGCTCTTTGGTAAGTTTGTTGTGGATCCAAAAAGGATGCTATAATCACTGAAAATGTACACTGAACAGTGTGATCAACAAACAGAACTATTTAAATATATTAGCAAAATGTTTCAGTTTCTGATTTCCTCAGCTGCTCAAAATAAAAGTGAGCTGTAACCAAGGTGGCAGTTAAAATCCTTCTAGGACTCCTTTCATCCACATTCTTAACTGCCACCTTGGATACAGCTCACTTTTATTCTATGATCAACTGAAGAGCAGAGAAGTTGAAACATTTTGCTAATACATTTAAATATTGCTATCTTTTAACCATGTTAACAAACGTATTCAAAGCAACATCTCCATTCCCAAAAAGCAAATTATAGAGATCATTAACTGGCCCTAAACTCAGTATTTTAAAATTAGTAGTGATAGGAGAGTTGCTTTGTTGAAAGTGCGTGGATTACCCTTAACCACATCACAAAAAGTATTCTGTCTCTGCTCTTTTAAAGCTACACCACCATTACTTGGAATAACTAATGCTGTATTTAATGGGGTTTCCTTGAAAGTTCAGCAAGGTCATCCCTGGTTAGCACTTTGGATGGAAGACTGTGTTAACATCACACACCCCAATCTGTGATACAGTATGATTGGCTATAAATACTGTATAATTGGCATGAAATATGTATAGATTTTAAACTTGTGGCTGAAAGCTATGTGAAAGGAAAAGGGAATCTTGACTAGAAGCTTCAAGGTTAGGACAAAGGACTTAAGTATGGCCAGATCATAACTTCAGAAGGTTCAGTCAGAGAGCTCAACTTGATGAGTTTTAGACGGTCCTCTAAAGTACCAAAGCCAAGAGAACAATAGAGAATGAAGCTGCTAGAAGGTGCATCCAAAATGCCAACACCCTTTTGTCTCTTCCTACAGAAACTCTCCAGTCATTCAGACGCTATTGTATTGCTATACACAGATGAAAAGTTCCTGTGGTTACTCCCATCTTGCAGACCTCCTTTCAGTTATAATTCCTCATCTTTCTAAGGAGACACTGGTACTGCTGGACGACCCCAAGGTCCCCCACCTTTGAGGCCCCTCCCTAAACTGCAAACCCCAGGATTCCATAGGATGTTGTAAGTAGAATAATAGCACTATAACAGTCTAGTGCAGAAATAGCCTGTGCCATGACTTTGAGATGTGCGCTTGTCAGTTTCATCTCCGAAGCTGATACATGATTGTCACATTTACTGTACATTATATGGTACATTATATATAAGTTGGAGGAAAGATATACTGATGGATAGAAAAGATTTTAAAATGTAATTACAAGAAATAGCCAAAAATAAAAATACAAATGTAAAAGAAAACAAATGAAAATGATTAGTAGATGGTTCAGAACACCCTATCAAACGGTATATATAAATAATCTTTGAGAACTCTTGGAGAAGTCCCAGCAGACTGGAGGAGGGCAAATGTCATCCTCATCTTCAAGAAGGGAAAAAAAGAGGACCCAAATAATTATTAACTAGTCAGCCTGACATCAATACCAGAAAAGATGCTAGATCAGATCATTAAACAGTCCGTTTGTAATTACTTAGAAAGCAATGCTGTAATCACTAAAAGTCAACATGGATTTCTCAGAAATAAGTTGTGTCAGACTAATTTTATTTCTTTTTACGATAGAGTTATGAGCATGATAGATGAGGAGAATGCTGTGGACGTAGCATATCTTGATTTCAGTAAAGACTTTGACAAAGTTCCCCATTACATTCTTGCAAAGAAACGAGCAAAATGCAGGCCGGACAGAGCTACTGTTTGGTGGATTTGTAACTGGTTGACTGACCAAGCCCAAAGGGTGCTCAACAATGGCCATTTTTCACCCTGGAGAGAAGTGACTAGTGGAGTGCCACAGGGTTCTGTCCTGGACCCTGTGCTATTCAACATCTTCATCCCAGTCTCAAATTCTCATGCAAACACACAAGGACTATTGAAATGGAAAGAAGTGAAAGTTGATAGGGGAAAGGCAGAGCAAACTGGAGGAGAGGGTAATACTGTACCAGTCCCAATGTCCTTGGCTGGAAGAAGATGAGCAAGAAGCAGGTCTAAAAGTATAGGAGGGGCTGAGGGGAGCCTCAACAGACAGAGTGACAGCCTGTCAGTCAAGTCTGGGAGATCTCTGAAAATGGAGTCTAAAACAGGGCCTAGTTATAGGGCTGAACATGTCTGGTGGGCAGACTCTCTGCCCTGAAAGAACAATGACTGAAACAGAAGGATGATGCAGGTGTGATATCCACTTGATGGCTGCATGATACCCATGTGATATCTGCCTGATGGCTGCATGATGGTCGCACCAGGTAACTGGACCTTGCTTTGGTATGCCTTTCTTTGTTACAGGCATTCAGGGGGAAGCCAGCAATCTCCCCAATGTATTGTTGTGCTGATGGACCATTACCTGTGTCTACATGCCTTTCTGAGGTTTCCATGGGTACATGACAGAGGGAAGTTTCGAGTCTCTGATCTCGTCCATTCACTAGCCTGACTTTTGACATACCAACCCTGTTACCTCTGGCTTGCATGTATTTTTAATACAAAATTATTCTTCCCAGGATGAGGGTAGGCTCACTGGATAACAAAGGGTCTGGAAGCCATGTCCTATGAGGAACAGCTTTAGGAGCTGGGTATGTTTAGTCTGCAGAAGAGAAGGTTAAGAGGGGACATGATAGCCATGTTTAAATATTTGAAGGGATGTCATGTCAACAAGGGAGCAGACTTGTTTTCCACTGCTCCAGACACTAGGATGGATTCAAGCTGCAGGAAAGGAGCAATGGATTCAAGCTGCAGGAAAGGAGACTCCACTTAAATCTCAGGAAGAACTTCTGACAGTCAGAGCTCTCCGGCAGTGGAATATGCTGCCTCAGAGTGTGGTGGAGTCTCCTTCTTTGGAGGTTATTAAGCAGAGACTGGATGGGCTGGAACGCTCTGATGGGTGTTCCTGCATAGCAAAGGGTTGGATTCGATGGCTCCATGGTCTCTTCCAACTCTACAATTCTATGATTCTATAAATGGCAATTTCTCACCAAAATGTTGGCATGGATGTGGAGCTAAGGGCACTTATAAAGATATGTGGTGGGAGTGTCCATTTATTCAGGATTTTTGGAAAGAAGTTAAGAAATGAATAAATAAAAAAATAGGGAGAGAGGTTTAATTAAGTAAAAAAAAAAAGTTTAACCCTCAACTTAGGGACAATAAGGGACAGGAGTGAAAGAACAGGTTGCTTACCTGTAACTGTGGTTCTTCAAGTGGTCATCTGTGCCCTCACACATTAGGAGCTTTTGTGTGTGCGCGGTAGCATTCGGAAGATTCTAGAGCTTAGTAGCTTGGCGGGAACCCCTCCCCCATGCCAGTACTGTGCATGCTCCTCCCGCCGAGCAACGGTCACTCCTCAGTTCTGTAGTCTGCCGTAGAAAACACAGGGACCTGAAAAAGAAGGGCGGGTATCTGTGAGGGCACAGATGACCACTCGAAGAACCACAGTTACAGGTAAGCAACCTCTTCTTCTTCTTCGTGGTCTCTGTGCCTCACACATTAGGAGACTGTGTAACTTACCGGTTGGATGGTGGGTCAGGTCCTAGAGAACAGAAGCCAGTACAGCACGTCCAAACCGAGCATCTCTGCGGGACTGGCAGTCAAGCCTGTAGTGGCGCACGAAGGTCGATGGTTGAGACCAGGTCGCCACACGGCAGAGTTCTTGCAGGTCTACTCCTCGCAGGAGGGCTACAGATGTTGCAACAGCTCTGATTGAATGAGCTCTAAGGAACGCTGGTGGAGGCATCTTGGCAAGCTCATATGCCAGCAGGATTGTCCCAGTCACTCATTTGGAAAAATGTTGGGTGGACACCTTGTGGCCTCTTCGACGCTTGCTGTAGCACACAAAAAGGTGTGGGGTTTGTCGAAAAGAGGCAGTCCTGTCCTTGTAGAAGGCCAAGGCCCGACGAACGTCCAAGGAATGAAGGGATCATTCCAACGGTGTCGTCAGGTCTGGGTAGAAGGTTGGCAAGATAATGTCTTGGCTGAGATGGAAATTCGACACCACCTTTGGTAAAAATGAAATGTCCGGCCTAAGGACCACTTTGTCCCTGTGGAACACAAGGAAGGGCTCGTCAGACCTTAGAGCCGTTAGCTTTCCCACTCGCCTGGCCAAGGTGATGGCTACAAGGAAGGCAGTCTTCATAGAAAGCAGCCTGTCATCAGCAGTAGCCATGGGCTCGAAGGGCGATCTCGTCAGCTGTGATAACACCAGGGATAAGGACCACGGCGGTAGCGGCAGCGATACCGGTGGGCAGAGGTGCTGGAGGCCCTTCATAAACTGCTTGACGGTATAGACTCGAAAGAGAGCTGCCGACCGAGATCGTGGAGGTTGGTATGCCACGATAGCGGCAAGATACACCTTAAGAGACAGGAAGGCTAGACCCTGCTGTCGGAGGTGCAAGAGGAAGTGGAGTATGGTAGGCAGGTTGACAGGAGCTACCGGCTCTTGTCTCTCCTCAGCAAAGGCCACGAAGCGCTGCCACTTGTAATGATAATTGTGGTGTGTCGACTCCTTCCTGGCTGCGGTCAAGACGTTGCCGATGACAGGATCGTCTACAGCAATATCCTCCAGGCATGGAGGGCCAAGAGCTGCAGGTCTGGGTTGAGTACAAGGCCGTCGAAGAGCAACAGTAGGTCCGGTATCATCGGGAACCTGAGTGGTCGACCGCGTGCGGCCTCGAGCAGGGGCCCGAACCAGTGCTACCTCGACCAGTACGGGGCTACGAGGATGGCGTCGACTCGGTCGGCGAGAATCTTGGATATTACTCTGCCCAGGAGGGGAAACGGAGGGAACGCATAGAGGAGCCCCTCGTTCCACCTGAACTGGAAGGCATAGCCGATGGAACCACGATCGTGACCTGCCCTTGAGCAGTACCAACGGCACTTCGCATTCTGGCTGGTGGCGAAGAGGTCAATCGCCAGCTCGCCCCACCGGTCCAGGATCATCTGGAACGCTTCGTTGGAGAGGGATCACTCGTGATGGCAAGAGGTGTCCCTGATTAGTGCGTCTGCTGTAGTGTTCTCCTGCCCAGCCAGGTGAACCGCCACTGGATGGATTCAAAGTGAGACACACCAGTTCCAGAGATCAAGGGCTATGTTGAGAAGGGTGGTCGAATGAGTCCCTCCTTGCCTGTTGACATAGCAGACCGCCATCGTGTTGTCTGTGAGGATCAGCACCATGCGGTCTGTGACGAGGTGGCGAAACGCCCTCAGCGCTTTCCATATGGCGAGCAGCTCGAGAGTATTGATGTGGACGACGGTCTCATCGTCGACCCACCAGCCTCGGACTCTGAGGTCGCCGCAGTGAGCTCCCCATCCGAAGAGGGAGGTGTCCGTCGTCACCGTGACTTGCGGGGCCACCTCCTGGAATGGCATTCCCGACAGGACGTGGTGGAAAGACTGCCACCATAGTAGGGAGGGACGCACCTGCAGAGGTAGTCGAAGCAGTAGTCTCTGTTCGTCTAGCAGTGGGTTGAAAGCCCGAACAAACCAGTGCTGGAGAGGTCTCGCACAGAGCCTGGAAAGGTAGGTCACAGCGGTAATGGATGCCATGTAACCTAGGAGCTGTTGAAGTCTCCTGGCTGTCACCGCCGGAGCATCGTAAACATCCAACGCCGCCCGGCGAAGAGTCCGTGCCCGGTCCATCGACAGGTAGGCCCTGGCCGATACCGAGTCGAGCGTGGCACTGATGAAGTCCAGCACTCTTGCCGGCTCTAGGTGGGACTTCTTCAGGTTGACCTGGAGCCCGAGATGGGTCAGAAGTGTCAAAGTCCGGTGGATGTCGGTGTAAAGTTTCTGCCTGCAGGACGCCACCAAAAGCCAATCGTCCAGGTAGGGATAGATGGAGACGCCCTTCGTCCGCAGGTATGATACCACTGGGGCCATGCATTTGGTAAAGACTCTGGGCACGGTCGAAAGTCCGAACAGTAGCACCCTGTACTAGTAACAGGTGCCGTCGACCGCGAACCGTAGGTACCGTCTGTGCTGCGGGAGAATGGCGATGTGGAAATAACCATCCCAAAGATCAATGAAAAAACCAGCAGAAACAGCAAGGAAAAGCAAGCCACTAGCAAAGAACCTTCCGTTTGCAACGGTGGACGAGAAAGAACTGAGGAGTGACCGTTGCTCAGTGGGAGGAGCATGTGCATTACCGGCATGGGGGAGGGGTTCCCGCCAAGCTACTAAGCTCTAGAATCTTCTGAACGCTACCGCGCACACGCAAAAGCTCCTAATGTTTGAGGCACAGAGACCATGAAGAAGAAGTTATGTAATAAAACAAATTTTAAAAGCTGCTCATGCTGTTACTGCTTTAGGATGGAAAAAGAAATCAAAGTGGAATGAGTTTATCTGTTAAAATATATAAAATAAACTATATTATTTGATTTTCTCAGGGAAAGAAGGTTAAAGTATAGTGGACACTATAGTAAAGAAGTACAGAGTGATAATTGGAAAATGGTGATTGAGAAAGTAAAAGGAAATATGGAGTATGAAGATGTGATAAATTTGATAAATGTTATATCTCATATCTCTGGAAAGACTTCTTGATACTAATGGAGTCTAGATCCTCTATCAGCATTTTGGGGGTTGGAGGGGTTAGATAGGTTGAAAAAGCAATTGTTAAAAAAATTCTTTGTAATATCATTATAACATAGTATATACCAATGTACATTAAGTATGTGATTTATAATAAAGGGAAAAAAGTGGGGGAAAATGCATTTCCTCAGATTCCTGTATATGCTTGGAAAAAATAAGGACTCAGTAGGACTCTATATAAATGAATATGAGAAAAATGTTTCACATACGATAAAATGAAGTACAGGGAGACCAATTATAAATAGAAAGGATATGCCATTGTTGGTTTGAGAAATGCAAGAATCTTGCCATTTAAAAAAGCATAACCCTTTTTCTTTATCATAAGAAGACATGTTTGTTGGTTTTTGTAGCTTGATTTGAATGTGTAAATAATCTTCAGATTTCAGCATCTTTTACTTTCCTAGCCAGTAAAACTCACATAACACCTGTTTGCAAGGTCACTCTAATCTAATAATTTTTAAACTGCCGCACATTAGAATCTAGCTACATTTATCATTTTGTGTTCCAAATTATGTAACCTCATGATCTCTCCTTCAATAATGTTTTGTTTCCTTCTTGGATACATTTACCATTCCTAGAAGCCAAGGGAACTGCCACATGCAAGAATAATTTGGCATTAGACAGGGAATGATGAGGCAGCCAAATGTTATTTTGAAAAGTTTATATGAAAATAACTCAGCACGCTTCATTGTTTAATTGATAATCCTAATCAACAAGGGAAGATAAGCAGATGTTAACATATGCAATTACAGATGTGCAGCTGCACATGCTAACACAGTCATGACATCACACATTTTTAGCTCTGTGTTACTGAGACCAATTATTTTGTAACTAATTTGTCAGTATTTTCTTTTGTGCATATATTTTCTTTGCACTCAATGATCATAAATGAATGAATTAGAAGGAAGAAAGTTCTCCTCTACTTCTCTCACCACTTTGTCCATCTGGAATGCTCTATAATTGTGATTCTGACTTCAAAGAATGATATTTTCCAGCGATCCCAACATACAGAATTAGAATGACTGAGAAATGATGGTTAATGTACGGAAATTTAATCAATGGAAATCCTACCAAGTTCAATTGTTCTCTGATAGATACACACAGATTACACATCAAGGCTGTGATGAAATATCTGCCACTGTCATCATACAAGTGCCCTCACAGGTTCTGTGAGCTTATAAGCAGGAGTTTATGAACAAGTAACCTAAACAGGGGTACTTTGCATAGGTTGGTAAAAGATACAAGCAAGGTGAGCTTATCTCTTGTGGGTTAATGCTGGTTGTTTGGCCGAGCTGCTCATATGCTCTATATACATTAGGCCCTCCTTACCCACAATCTTCACATGCAAATCATAGCATCCCTATACCTAAAATGGCAGTAACATGCGCACAGATTCACTAAAACATCCACATGCACATTGCCACCATTGAATACAATGGGACACAAGAATGCGCAAATTTTACTATTTGCGGGGGTTTCTGGAACGGAACTTCCACATATGCAGAGGGCCCACCGCAGCTACTTTTACAGTCTCTTTCACCTTGTGAACAGGGAAAATACACAGCAGAGGACTGGAGTTAAAGCAGAGGACTGGAGGGCTGTGTTGCTATCTGTATAAAGACACAGATGGTGACAGAACTGTTGCAATGACCTGCAGTATCTGTGCCACCTTTGCGTTACTGCCTGAGGATGTTGCTGCTGCTGCAGTCACTTAAATATATTATAATTTAAAAGAACAATACAATTAAAAACATACAAAAAGTGAATATTAAAACAGAACTAAACTATTTGCAGTATTAAAATAATTATACTTTAATATAAGAATGAAATCCAACTTAAAAAGCTAAGAAACTCTTTAAAACAACAATTTAAACAATGCAGCTCCTCCAGCCCATACTTTAAAAGCTTTCTGTTTTAAAAGCCTATCTGAATACAAAGATTTTAGCTTGCCAACAGAAGGACAACAAGGAGTGGGGACATTCTGGCTTCCTTGAGAAAGGAGTTCCAGAGTCCAGGGGCAGCCACTGAGAAGGTGCTCTCTCACATTTCCACTGGGTTGGTGATGGTGGGTGGACTGAGAAGAGAAAGACCTTTCCTGATAATCTCAGAGCCTTGGCCAGCTCATAGAGGGGGATATGATATACCAAATAACCTGGACCTGAGCCATACAAGGCTTTATAGCTCATAACCAGCACTTTGAATTGTGGTCAGAGACAAACTGGCAGCCAGTGGAGCTGCTTCAACAGGGCTGTAGCATGGCCTCTGCAATGTGCTGCAGCTCTTTGGACCAACTGAAGTTTCCAAACACTCTTCAAAGGCAGCTCCAAGTAAAGCATATTACAGTAGTCCAAACAGGATATAACTAAGGTATTAACACTGTGGCCAGATCTGGCATCTTGAGGAATGGATGTACTTGGCACACAAGCTTTAAATGTGTGAAAGCCCTTTGGCATCACAGAAACCTGGGCCCCCAGGTTCAAAGCTGAGGCCAGGGGTATGTTCAAACTGCAAACCTGTGTTTTCAGGGGGCAAGTAACCCCATCTAACCCAAGCTGAATCCCTATTCCCTGATCTGCTCTCCAACAGACCAGAGGCACCTCTCTCTTGTTTGGATTAAGTTTCAATTTGTTTGCCCTGATCTAGTCTATTACTGATGAAAGACCTTGATTTAGGACTAGGACAGCCTCCTTGGATTGAGTGTCATCTGCATATTGAGAGCAGAATTCTGGAGAACCTCTCCCAGTAGTTGTCATGTCTGGACAGAGCTGGCAATAATCACAAACAGCAGCACAGTTTTTACTCACACAGCAAAAGCCAGAGAATGTCCTAAACAGAGCTGATGCAAACAAATCCAAAGGGCAAGTCCAATTCATGTCAAAACAGGCAGTTTCCAGGTAATCCAGATGCAAGAGAACAACACAGGGTTTCATGACCAAAGACACTAGTTACTGACCCTGGAAGGAGGGGCCAGTTGAAACCCTTTTATCTATTGATGCTGTCGCCACAGGTGTTCCTTCATTAGGGCTCACTTGCTACTTAAACATGCTGAGCTACTTAAACCTGCCCCTCCCTCTGCTGATGTCTCTCTTGCAGGGTAAGCGTTTCTGTTATCTCATCCTCTATTTGTTCCCCTTGCTCAGGTCCCTGTTGTTGTCTATTTTCTTCTTCTGGGGAAGCTTCTGGCTCTGGGGAAGCTTTTTCCTCAGACCTGGAATCGTCCTCCTCACTGTCAGGGTCTCTGAGGCAGAGCATGACAATAGTTTCATTTATATCTTAATTAGCATGGGAGACAAACTAGAACCCTGAGGGATCCCATAGGCCCATAGCTAGGGGGTCAAACAAAGAGTTCCCTAGAACCACCTTTTGGGCTCAACCCTCTAGGAAGAAACAGGACCACTGGAAAACAGTGCCTTCAACACCCAACTCAGTGAAATGGCCCAGAAAGAGAGCATGATCAATGGCATCTAAAGCCATAAAGAAGTCCAGCAGAACCAACAGGCCATACTTCCCTTGTCCAATTCCCTGCATAGGTCATCCATCAAGGCAACCAAAGCTGTATCTGTCCTGCAGCGAGGTCTGAAACCAGATTGAAATGGATCTAGATAACCCATTTTATCTAGAAACCCCTGGAGCTGGAAGGCCACCACATGGTCCAATATTTTGCCTAAAAATGGTAGGTTGGACACTTGCTGATAATTATCCATTATAGAGGGATTCAAGGATGGCTTTTTCAACAAAGACCTTACAACTGCCTCCTTTAGGTAAGCTAGAATGCTGCCTTGTTGTAAGGAGGCACTATGAACCCCCTGCACCCACTCAGGCAATCCCCCTCTGGACTGTTTGATAAGCCAGGAAGGGCAAGGGTCTAGCACATTTGTGGTAGCTCTCACCTCTCCAATGATCCAGTCCACATCCTCAGGCTGCACAAATTGTATAAATCTACATGAATTCTGAGCACTGTTTGGCCTGCTGGTCAAGAAAGGTCCAACAGCCTGAAACTATTCATTCATTGGGAAAGATGTAGAGTATTAGGATAGAACAAAGCAGACTGTCACAGAAGAATGATCAAACAGAGGAGGAATATTACCAAATGCAGTAGGGAAACACTTCGAAAAATGTGACACGCAGAAGCAGGGCAAACAGAAATCATGCTGTGTTTTAGGAGCCTCACAAACAGTTCCAAACCCTTTATTTGGATAATGATTCTGAGCCACAGGAATAACAGTCACAGGCATCAGAGGGCATGGATGTTATTCTAAAGAGTTCTATGTATTCAAGGATCTCTGCTACTTCTCTGAGGAGGAAGTGACATGTGGTAACTTTATGTGATTCCCTAGTGAAGGAGATAGAAGCAATCGTACATGAGCCTGACAGGATGTCTTGAGAGATGAGTGCCTTCTTTGTGTGAGCATCCAAGTCGTAACAGAGAAACTGCCATGATTAAAGAAACTCACTGACTACTGACTACTATACCACACTTCACCACAAGATCTCAGGGAAACATATAAATAAAATCAATTTCAACTTTTTAAAACAATATAGAATTTAAAACAATTAAAAATAATTTAAACAGACTAAGACAAACTAAATAATTTTATGAATTAAACTGTATATATGTTATAAAATTAGACCCTGGAGGCTGTTTTCACTTGGTTAACAATGGCAGTGACAACTGAGATACCAAAGGGGAAGGTATTACACAAACTGTCATGAGCTTCCAGGACCTAGACTCAGTTCAGAGTGTGAGGCAGCAGAACCTGCTCTGAACCCTGACACAGAGACTGCTGCAGCAGAACCTGCAGAGCAGACAGTACCACCACCCGCCCCAGGGACATAAGTATCAGCCCCAGTAGGGAGCCCTGCTCACTCTGATACAGAGAATGATCTAGCCATACCAGCCTTTGCCCAGCGTAGACACTAAAAGGGTCTCCTGCATTGCTCCCAGCGAATTTATGCCAAGCACCAATTAATCAGGCACCAGCTGAGCTGACCCTGGAGCCTATAAGAACTGAACCTTTCCCCTCTCGCCTTTGTCAGCAATCAACTGACCATTTCTCCTGTACATGCTTCTGTTTGCTTCCTTTGCCTGCCTTTGACTTGTGTTTGTTTTTGTCTGCCTCTGATTTATGGACATTGTTGGAACCCTTATTGCTTCTCATTTGCAAAGCTGTTTCCTTTCTTCAGTAAACTGACCACTTAAGTTACTGCTGAGTTCCTGACCTGTGTTTGTTATCAGCTTCTCCTGGCTGCCAGTCCAGACCAAGCTTGGACACAAACAACAAATCAGAACATACCCTTCCCTACAAAATGTTTTGTCCTCACAGATGGGAGACAGAAGAAGGCCTCTCCAGCAAATCTCAGGCAGGTGTATACTGGGAGAGGTGCTCCTTCAGGACCAATGCTATATAGTTTGTCTACAGCACTCTGGCCAGGAATCAAGTTATGGCATTGTGCAACAGATGCAGCTTTCAAGTCATCTTCAAGGGCAGCCTCACACAGAGCACACTGATAGTAATCTAATCAGGAACAGGCCAGCACATGAACTACTGAGGCTAGGTTAACTCCACCCAGGAAACACAATCTTCTCCAGCATGGTATCCTATAGATGCTTTTGTGTTTGACTTCCAAGATTGATTCTTTCAAAAGCTATACATTTTCTTGTGTAAAATGTACACTACATAGACCCAGTGGTATTTCAACTGCTTTGCCATGAACAAATAATAATAATAAAAAAAAAATTAGCAGTAAAGAGAAAAAGAACCCTTGACGTATGGCTAGATATCAAAAAGATAGTTCAGTATTTTTTTTTTAAGCACAGCAACTTGGAAAGATAAATGTTTGGTGAGTCATAGCAATAGACAAGTTAAGACTTTGATGTTAAAAAAGGAAACAACAAATTCTGCTTGATTGTCATGAAATATTATGTAAAGGTTAGAAATGGCCTGGCCAGACACAAAACGATTTAGAACAACATTAAAATTAATGACTTTGTACTTCATTTAAGTATCAGCAATATCCATATTACTCAAACTTGGAGGACAAGTATTCCATTTCCTATTCTGACATATATTTAGTAGACTGCACTCCCAGCCTACTGCATTAACAGTAATGTTGTGCTGGCAACCAAAGCAGGACCTAGGAAATACATTGGCTATCAGTCATCAGAATAATCGTGTTGACAAGGGTCAATAGATCTAGCACTGCTTTTGCCTCAAGCAGTTTTTGGGATGAGGACTCTTATGCCCATTTTTAATTTTATTGCAATTTTTTTGCTCTTCCCCCTCCCCTGGCAATAATTATTGAAGGGGGATAAACCTGCGAGAGAGGAGAGGCACATTTTCTGGGACATTGAGGGGTGCTGATTGAGGGATGCTCAATCAGGGGTGCTCATATGAGGATGAAGGCATGCCCCCCAAATAAGAATTTTCTCCACCCACATAAAATTTTCCTTTAGTCCCTACATCTCTACAACGGCAGAAAGTAAGAAAATGAAAACTGGTCACACCTAGACTGTTGCGTCTCCATTCCCTTGGTAATTTTGCCTGCCCCTTCCCTCTGGATCCCTAACCTTATTTCTAAATGCTCAAATGAAGTTAGTTGGTCAATTCCCTCATTTTGCCTTCTCACCCCCCACAGATATACCACTGTAGTAACGACTGGTAACAGCAAGATAGCTTTAGTGTTATAAGTGTGCATGGGTGCATGGGATGTCAAAGGACAATCTTGATAGATAATCTTAAGAGGGCTGGGATGTTTGCTGAGGAAACTTTTGAATCTGATGGACAGATTTTCAGAAGAAAATATGCAGTCACAAAAAGCACCTTTAAGCACTCAGAATATGATTTTGCATGCAAAAGGTCCCCGGTTCAATCTATGACATCTCCCAGGAGGTGGGAAGAAAAGGGTCCCAACCAAATACTGGAGAGTGCCTGGCACAGACTGTAGACAAAATTAAGGCAGATGATGTTGTATAAGGGCAGCTTCCTAGATTCCTATACACAAATCCAACTTGCTACTTTATTAATTAGTCAAATTCAGTTAACATTTGCACTGCTATTATTTTGATTTTTTTAAAATTCCTATTTGGAAGAAGTACTGAATGTGTAAACCATAGTGTTATTAGAAAGTCTATATATATCTGTATGTATATATATATATATATAAGAGAGAGAGAGAGAGAGAGAGAGAGAGAGAGAGAGAGAGAGAGAGGGAGATCACAAATTGTTTTGTGTCTTCAAGTTGTTTCCAACTTATGGTTGAATTTGTTCAGAGGGGGTTTGCCTTTGCCTTTCTCTGATGCTGAAAGAGTGTGACTTGCTCAGGGTCACCCAGTGGGTCTCCACAGCCAAGCGGGGATTCAAACCCTGGTCTTCAGAGTCATAGTTCAACATTCACCACTCACATGCTGGTGCTCAATCACAAATACTGTGAAGTAGATCAGATTAGAAGAATTCTGAAGACAAACAAGATTACTTGTGTTTCCTGAACTGTAGAGGATAATGAACTAAAATCAGTGTTAACTATCTTGTTGACACAAAGATTCTTCCCTCATTCTGAAAGCATTTCCTGCCACACAAATAAGTATGCTTAGATGCATTGCAAACACACTTTGATTCACTTGTCCTTGACTTTCCCTAAGTCCTGCAAGTTACTAAAATTAGATTTATGATGGGATCTCAGCTACTGTTGCCTGGAACTGGTCATTCACCTTGCCTGGTGAACAGCTGAGACTAATATCCTCCTCCTGAAACCTGAGGAGATCTGTTATCAGCACCTTGTGAGTATGCTTCAGGTTATGCTATAAAGTCATAAGCACTGTCAAAGACAAGCCTCTCTTAGTTTTCTGCATCTGGCACGAGAGTAAGATAAGTTCTTTCCTTGTTTCTCCCTTTGTACTAATTTGAGGCGAGAAAGTAGGTTTGACATGAACAAGTCTCAGGGTATAGCAGCTTTTTGTGTTCTAACAATTATTATATTGATTCAGCATGTCCAGGTTTTCTCTTGTTTCTACTGCTTGCTTTTGTTGTTTCTAGTATGCACCTACTTTTTTTAATGATATGTCCAAATACCATAATTTATTGACTACTGGACTAGAATATAAGTGCTTTTTTTTGTTACAACATGGGCTGCATTTTATTATCCCTCTATTTGTCTTATCCATTGTTTACAAATTTTGCATTTATTAATAAACAATATCTTAAGTCTTGAAATAATATTTGTCTATTTGATCTACTACTTTTATCGTTAGATAATATTGATATTTGATACTAATGTTTTTGGGAGGAGTGGAATGATGATGTTAGCAGCTGCTTTGTTGAGTTACAAATAAATAATGATAATGATGAAGAATATGTAAACCAGGACACCTACAAAAGTAAGAAAATCACAAATATCAAAATGAGTGTGTACATCTGTGGGAAGGGGGCCAAGGCATGGTAAGGAGAACAGGGACCCAGAGTCCAGACCTGGTCAGGAAAAAGAGGGGAAGCCAGGATGGTAGCCCTATACTTCCTCTCTCTTGCCCATCTTCTTTCTTGGATGTGGTAGAGCACTGGGAGAGGGTTTGTGTTGCTGATAAATCAGACTGTGAGCCATCTTTAACTGGGCAGGCAGTGGATGGTGGAGGAGGTAGAGGAGGACTAAAGGGTTTTTAAAGGGCTGTGTGATCTGATTGAAGATGCCAAGAGGGAAGGATCTGCCAGAAAAGAAGCACTTGAGAAGAGGGGGCAGAGGTTGCAGAAATCTGCAAATAATCAAATCTATGAAAGTGAAACCTGCAAGTGTGGAGGGCTGCCTGTACATCAGTTAAAGTAATAGATGTTTCTAGTTGCACTCTTCAGTGACAAATACTAAAGGCTAATGTTTGCCATCATGATATATTAAATTCTAAACTTTTCAGAAAACTCCACAAACATGAATAAAGCACACACAAAATATCAAAGTAAAGCATATACCTGCTTTCAAATACTAATTCTCTTAGGAGCTTTTTCACATGGTTGTTTTAAACTGCAATTTAACTTGAATATGACATATAGTGGTAATTACAAGAGCAGTATGATGTTCCTGTCAACTTGTTATAATTCAAGTCTTTTCCCAGCCCCTCCCCCAGATTTCTGTCTCCATCAATGATGGGCAGGTTGCTTATCTGTAACTGTGGTACTCTGAGAGGTCATCTGTGCTCTCCCACATGGGTCTTTGCTCCTGTACAGATCCATCCATGGAAGGTCTAGATTTGAGTAACTTTTTGAAATAACTCAACCCTCTGGGCACTCATATAAATAGTGTCACAAGCTATTCCCCTCAGTTCCAACATCCATAGACAGGAACAGATGGGTGAAGAGAGGAGAGGAGAGCAGGTTGTCTGAAGGCACAAATGTCAACTAAAAGACCCACAGTTACAAGTAAGCAATCTGTCCTTCTTCTTGATCTTTGCACCTCACACAAGGGCTAGCTTACCACAGGCATTGAGGCAGGTGAGCTCAAGGTGGAAGATAGTACTGCCTTGCTGAAGGCCAAATCTTCCTGAGGTTCACAATCTAATACCTCTGACCCAGGCATAGAAGTTAGAGACACATGGCGGTAGTGGAGAGTGAATAGATGCAGTGGTAGCAGTTTCTGTGACAATTGGCAGGCTAGGCTAATCAAGCCCACTACTCAGCAGACAAGTCTTTTGGGGGAAAACTGGGAAGCCCATATGACAACCTGCATAGCAAATGAAGAGTCTGGATGAGTGCCTGATGCAGAAGGACATTGTTCTACCAGACATTCATCAAAACCCCACATCAAGTTCAACTGCTTTAGGAGAAGGATTTGCAAACATCAAAAGTATGGAGACCCTTTTCCAGCTCTGACAAAGTGTTTTGGTGAAAGACTGGCTGTGACAATGTCCTGATTAAGGTGGTATGGGAAGACAACCTTTAGGAGGAAGGTTGGGCCTGGGTTGCTCAGAGCACAGGGTACAGAGTTCACTGGCACATTTGGAGGTGGGACTGCAATGAGGAAGACTGTTTTGAGTGTGAGGAGGTAAAGATCCGCAGTTGCCATGGGTTCAAATGGCTTGTGCATGAGTTGAAACAGGACGAGTGAGAGAGATTGTGAAGGTATGGGGTTGCAAATGGGGGACAGAGGTCAGAAAGACTCTAGAGGAAGAGTTCCCCTGTGGGTGAGGTGCCACTATTGCCACCAAAAAGACTTGAACTGAAGAGAGGGCAGGCCTGAATCTTTCTAGCAAAGAAGGAAAGTCATTACAGAGTGCTCGTCTGTGGGAAGTGACAAAAGGCCTGAGGCTTGAGTGAAGGCACAAAAGCAGCAGCGCTTGAGGGTGCAGTAGTGGTAAATGGAGGGTTTTCAAGATGCCAGTAAGACCACTTGGATGTGGTACTCTAATTGTTGTGAATGTGCGAAGCAGTGAGGTGGGCAGACTCGTGGTCTGGTTGTCATATTTTGCTGTACCCCTGAGTCAGAATAATTGGAGTGAAGGGGACACACAGTGATGGTCCTGACAGGAGAGGTGGAGGAAAATGGGGAACCCGCAGTTGGTGTGGCCACCAGGAAGTAATTAGGATATAGTTCAAGCAGTCTTCCTGGATCTTGACCAACACTCATATGAGGAGAGGAGAGGGAGCAAAGAAGTAAAGGAGGGGACTGGTCCAAGAGTAGAGGAACAAGTTGATTGTGGGCTGGCTACAGTGGTGGCAAATCATGACAAAGGCCGTGTCCAAGAGGGTCCAATTGTGCGGGTCAAGAAGGGTCCCACTGAGAGAATCCACCAACATGATAGAATGGCCTGGAACATGAATTGCCAGTAGAGTATGATCCAGTTGATGCACCACTCCCAAAGTTGTCTGGCTAGCGCAGTCATCGTAGTCAACCTGGTGCCTCCCTGCCTGTTGATGCAGAACACTGTGGTCAAGTTGTCCAACAGGATCTTGACTATTTTCTCCTTGAGAGAAGTATCAAAAACATAGAAGACCTTGATGATCTCATACATTTCCAGGGCACTGATATGGAGGCAACATTCTGCATGAGACTATGTGCCCTGGACTGGGAGGTCTGGCAATATGACCCCGATCCTGCTTGGATGCATCCGATGTGACAAGGATGGTCACTGTGTGAATGAAGAGGCTGGAAGGGCAAAGCCACCATTGGAAGGAAGGGCCAAAGTGGTATTGCAGTACTGGTCACAAGTTGGAATGGTGTCATTGTGGGTCAAACTGGTGGAGAAACTATAGTTGCAGAGGGTGAAAACATAGCCTAGCACAGAAGGTTACTATGGTTGTGGCCAGAGGTCTAGAAGCCACATTATGACATGTGGCCAGAGCCAGTCTGGAGAGTACTTGACAGACCAGGGAGTGGATTGTTTGCACCCTGGGTAAGGCAGGGGAAGGCTCTCGTGAGCCTGGAGTAGAAGAAAGCTCCAATGAATGGTACTTGACAGAAGCAGGCTGGACAACGACTAGAGCGCAACTGGCGGAAATCTTGACTCTTATCTGACAGGACACGCTATAGAGAATTCCTTCATTCCTATAGAGTGGCAATAGATGCAGCAAAGAAGACCTTCTTCTCTGCACATATTGCGTCTGCGACTTCTCGTCCAGCAGAGCTGTTCAGGGTGGTAAGGGACCTGACTCAGCTACCCACTCCCCTGAACTCGTTGTTAGAACCTAACGTAGCTTGCTGTGATGCCTTGAATAATCATTTCACAGATAAAATGTCTCAGATAAGAGCCAACTTGGATGCCGGTGTTATAGCAGAGGTTACAAATGGAGCATCCGGCGACTCTGTGAACAGGATTATACTGGATCAGTTTCAGTCAGTGAGTACCGAGGACGTAGACAAGCTCCTTGGAAAGGTAAGAAGGACAACTTGCCCTCTTGATCCCTGCCCTTCATGGCTGGTCGTCCAGGGAGGAGTTGCAATTAAGACCCACTTAAGACATATTATTAATGCATCCTTCAGGGAGGGTAATTTTCCAGCTTGTTTAAAAGAAGCAATTATACGTCCACTTCTAAAAAAGCCCTCCCTAAATCCCCTGGATATGAATAATTACAGACCAGTTTCCCATCTTCCATTTTTAAGCAAGGTGATCGAGAGGGCTGTTGCCCTTCAGCTCCAAGCTGTCTTGGATGAAACAGATTATCTAGATCCATTTCAAACTGGCTTCAGGGCAGGATATGGAGTCGAGACTGCCATGGTCGCCTTAGTGGATGATCTACGCCTAGGTATCGACAGGGGAAGCGTGACCCTGCTGGTAGTCTTGGACCTCTCAGCGGCTTTCGATGCCATAGACCATGGTATCCTTCTGGAACGCCTGAGAGGGCTGGGGATCGGGGGCACTGCGCTTAAGTGGTTCCGGTCCTATCTCTCAGGTAGATACCAGATGGTGATGCTTGGGGACAGCTGCTCCTCGAAAAAGGAGCTTAAATCTGGCGTCCCTCAGGGCGCTGTCCTGTCCCCAATGCTATTTAACATCTACATGAGACCGCTGGGAGAGATCATCAGGAGGCACGGAGCAAGGTGCTATCAGTATGCTGATGACACCCAGATATATCTCTCCATGCCTAGGATAATAGCATCAACTAAGGATAGCATCTCGCCTCTAAATGAATGCCTTGAAGCAGTAATGGACTGGATGAGGAAAAACAGACTGAAGCTGAATCCAGATAAGATGGAGGTACTTGCTGTTAAGGGCCCTAGCCCAGGTATGGAAGTTTGTCAACCAGTTCTAGACGGGGTCACATTTCCCCTGAAAGACTGTGTCGGCAGCTTGGGGGTGCTCTTGGATTCGCCGCTTCAGATGACAGCTCAAATTGATGCGGCAGCCAGGAGTGCCTGCTATCAGCTTCGGCTGATACGCCAGCCACGCCCCTTCCTGGGCTTGGAACACCTAAAAACAGTGGTACATGCTCTGGTAACTTCACGACTTGACTTCTGCAATGCGCTCTACATAGGGCTACCCATGTAGTTAGTCTGGAAACTTCAATTAATCCAGAACATGGCAGCCAGGTTGGTCAGCAGAAGATCTAAAACTGACCACATAACACCTATTTTGAAGTCTTTACACTGGCTGCCTATTAGTTTCCGGGCACAGTACAAGGTGTTGGTTCTTACCTTTAAAGCCCTTCATGGATTGGGGCCAGCCTACCTGCGGGATCGCCTTCTCCCATATAATCTGCCCCGCACATTAAGGTCCTCTGGGAGGAATTTACTGCAGCCAATCAGAACTAGGTTGGCTGCGGTTACCCAGAGGACCTTTTCTTCTCTTGCTCCCAAGTTATGGAATGGCCTGCCAGAAGAGACTCGGCACATTACCAGTCCTGACTGCTTTAAAAATGCAGTCAAGACTGTTCTCTTCTGACAGGCCTTCCCAGACTAGTGTTCCACCACCTCTCATCAATTGTCCTTTTGTTTTTAATTTTGTTTTTAATTTGTTTTAATAATTAATGTGTTTTAGGGGGATAGAAGGGTTGGTGGGTGGGGAGGATGGGGTACATTTTAATGTTTTAATGTATTTATATATTCCTGTAATGCCGCCTCGATCCACTGGGAGAGGCGGGATAAAATAAATATTAATATTATTATTATTATTATTATTATTATTATTATTATTATTATTATTATTATTATATGCTAGGAGGGTAAGTGGGAGGACTTCTTCATATTGACTCAGAGTAGCTTGATCTCTTCCAAGGGACCCTGGTAGGTACTGAAGGATATGTGGCATAGCCAAAATTCATTTTCTTCACTGTGGTCCAGGCTTTGAAGAGTGTATCTATGGCCTAATCTGTGTGAACACTGAAAAAGACTTTCCCATCAAAAGCAACTCTTGAACAGACTGCTTGGTTGGAGTAGAGGTTCGAGAGAATGAACAATGAGCTGCAAGTTCTGAGGTCAACCTCAAAGTAGCCAATTCGTGGTGGTCCTTGCCTCACACTCACTTTGTCTCCCTGGGAGTAGCAGGTTCAGGCATGGTTCTATTTTTCCATCTGGCCGATTTCTGCCATACATTCACAGACCTGCCCAGTTTCAAAGGTGCCCGTCTCAAAGCTGGATCACCCTGTACTACGGGTGGGGACATGACCGAACTTGCTGACAACTATGAGGGAGAGGCTTATGATTTCAAGGAAGAAGCCATCAATTTTGAGGAGCGAGGCCAATGGTTTAATCTTACAAATGGAAGAAGACACTAAATGAAGTGGCCAATTTTGTGTGGCAACATCAGCAACTTTTAGAGATTGCTCCCAATGGAAGAGCCATTGGTGGTTTTTCAGGCCCTGAGTCATGAACCTTTAATAAATACAACAGGAATTTGTGGAGTGGTCTTTTCCAAGACAGAAGATACACTCAGAATGACTGTCTGGGTGAGGGATTTTTCCTCCAAACAAGGAACATTTCTTGAAGAAGGTCCTACAGGCCATACAAAGTACTCACCACCAACAGAATCAGGAGTAGAGAGGGAAAAGAAGACAATGGAGATAAAGCTACTCAGATGGAGTTGCGTTAGGAGAATCTGATGATGAATGAAAAGGAACTGAGGGAAGTAGGTCTTGGCACTATTTATATGGGTACACAAAGGTGTGGATTTACCACCAAAAGCTACTCAGCTCTGGAACATTCCATGGATGGATCTATGCAGGCACAAAGACCCATTTGTGAGGCACCAAAGATGATCCCTAGGTATAGTACTATTCTGCTATCATGGATTCACATATAATCCTTGTTCCTGGATTTTACTGTTTTTGGAATGTACTGATCTCCTCATCCCTACAATGCATACTTGAAAGGTGGGTGAGAGGGAGGGAAACTTTGTCTTCGCTCATCATTTTATATTGAAGTACCTTTTTAAAGAGTTTGTTTCCACTTATATTTTCAGTTGGGCATGTGTGTAAGTGAGATTCAAATGAAGACTGCACTACTGCAACAACAACAAGAGGCTTATATACAAGAAATGATTCCAGTTGTTCCCTATCAGTTTTTTCCTGCTCCAACAAGCCTGAGTCAGACTTCGCCCTCACTGCTCTCCTATGTAAAAGTCAGGGTGGTCCAAATACGGCGAGGAAGACCAATTCTCCCCCATGTTCCTGGAAGGTAGGAAAAGAGCTGTGTTATAAGGAGTGCATAAGGAATGCAGCTTTTGGTAAGAAAACAGAGGATCTATGCAACAGCAAATATAAAGGTCCACTGTATAAAGCCCTACAAACCTGGTAACATTGTCAAGAGTATTATTAAGCATCAACATGACATTCTTAATAAACAGAGAATATTTTCACAAATAGTTGAAGATTAAATTTCCCCGGCATTGTACTTCCAAATATAACTACAATAATGTCACATCTTTGAATTACTATAGCTAGCTCCTCTGGCTAGAGCATTGCTAAACCTGCACCCATGGGAATTAACAATCTAGACAGAAGGTGTTTGTCCAAGTACCCCAAATATGTGTTAGATCCTGGTCTATGACCATTTTATAGCTCTACTTTGTCTATGTGCCTCCTTGCCCTGTGTGGATGTGACCATAGGGAGGTGGTATTTAAGAATGGGCATTCCTAGAATGATTCAGTATTCCTCTCCCTCTCCTTCTCTCTCTCTCTCTCTCTCCCCTCCGTGTGTGTGCGCACACGTGTGTGTGATTGTTAGGATTTGGGACACAAAAAGACACAATCCCAAAAGCTGCAAGCCAGACAGAGAACTATCATTCTATCCAACCACAAGCCTAACATTTTTCCAGCTTCTTCTTCTTTCTCTTTCCAGACTGCTCTTCTCTCCTCCATCTTGCCTAGTTCATAGAATCATATAGAGTTGAAAGAAACCACAAGGGCCATCCAGTTCAACCACCTGCCATACAGGAATACACAATCTAAGAACTTCAAACAGACGGCCATCCACCCTGTGTTCAGAAACCTCCAACGAAGGAGACTCTATTTGTGACCTATAGGCCTGTGCCTCAAATCTTTTAACTGCGTTGCAATAACCAAACTTTTTCTAGAAAGGCTGTATAAAGATGCAGTGACAGCCCAAACCTGGATAAAGTTAGTCATGCTCAGCCCCACTGAAGTCAATAAGACATGTTGTGCATGATTTTAATATGACTTGAATTTTTTTTTTTTTTTTAAATACAAACCATTGGCCTATATCAGATGGTGCCAACTGTAGCATACATGCTGAATCAGTGAAAACTTGGTAAGTCTACACTTTTACGTAAGTTCCACTGGTCAACTGGTGAACTCAACTTGGGCCTAGCAATTAGCTTCAAGTCCCTATCTCCTTCTCTGTGACTTTTGCTGTACTGCTTTTTGCTGTACCAATCTTTAATCTACTCCTCTATCTTTTAAAAAGCCCTCTTCAAGATCAGTTCCTAAGCAAAACCCTCCTTAAATCAACACAGTCCAAAACCCACAAAAGAGTGATATCTTTATTGGCAAACCAAAATGCAGAAAATATATTATGCAAGCTTTTGGACCTTTACTGGTTTCTTCATCAGGCAAAGATGTTGAAAAATCACACAGGAGAAGAAAAGTGATGATGTTAAGGTCAAAGGCCTACATTTTGTCTCAGATGTATTTTGCTGCATGTCCAACATGACTTCCCCTGAATACGTTTCCTCCTTAAATCAGTTAGACTTGGTCTTTTCTCCTCCACAACCATTTGCTGTCCAATTAAAACGTTTACACTTATGAGGAGTTTATTCTAATGTTTTCTGTGGAGAAAGGTAACAGGTTGAATTGAAATTTAGTCATACTCTGAGTAGACACACTGAGGCCATTTCCACACTACACTCTTATATTGCAATTATTCCACCTTCAACATCCTACAGAATCCTGGGGTTTGCAGTTTAGGCTGGTCCCTCCCTAAACTGCAAACCCCAGGATTCCATAGGATTTGAAAGTGGAATAATCGTGCTGTAAGAATATAGTGCAGAAATGGCCTAAAAATAATAGGATGAAAGTTATCACTAAGTCTCATTGATTTTAATTGTTATAAACATGTTATAATAAACATGTTTAATTGTTATAAATATGACTAAGTTTGGAACTTGCCCAGCAGGTTAAGGAAGGAAAGGTAACATCTTTACATAGGGCTGCGAGTTCTGGCAACAAATCATATTGAGTTAAATAAACATCTACTTTTATCAATATAGGAAGTAAGACCTCTTTTTCTTAAAACACTTAGAGGAAAATGACAAAAATTTGAAATATTTTACAGTCAAAATTATATCAAAAATCTACACTACTGCACCTCTGCTCTCACAAACACACACATTTATTCAAACCAAATTTTCCAGTAATGCTGTTTCCCCTTTCCAAAACACATCTATTCCCTTTTACTACATTACTTTAAAAATGTACCTACAAGCAAATAACTACTTTTCCTGTTTACTTAAAATAATTACAAGGAGGTTTCTCTGAAAATTGATTTTCAAAGAAAGAACAAACTGATCTGAAGGTTTTCCATTTCTTTTAACACAGGAAATGCAGTGCTTTTCATTGTTAAATAATTTTATAGTAATAAAATTTGGGAGCTGTAATCTTTGATGGGTCTCTAACAATCAGGAAGCCTGGAATGGGACTGAATGGGGAATGAATATTCAAACAAGTTCTGAGCTGCTGAAAATATCTTTTTAAAAAGTTAAATTTAATGACTCTCTAGTGCATATCTGGGATTTTTCCGTAATCTTGTTGAGCAATGTGTAATATCCTGGCAACAATCCAAACATGCTCATTTAACCAGTGGTAAAGCAATGAATACCTATAAAACTAATTTGCTGTCTTAACTATTATTGTTTATTTTATGAAATTTTAAATGTAAGGAAAACCTTGCTTTATTTTAACTTCATCTTGTTTCTGCTTCCCAAACACGTTACACAGATTTGCTGTGTTGCTGCAATTGCTTTTACCTGGTCTAACCAATTAGTTTACATATGCTGACCAGCTGTGAAACAAAGAAGAGGTAGAGAGACGAAGGGTGAGAAGTGGGACAGAGAAAATGAACCAGAATTCTAGAGTATGGAAAGCAGGATTTCCCAGTTCACCCCCTTGGACTATTTAATACACAGAATTAGAGGCCCAGGAGAAACAAGTCAATTACACAGGAGCATACAATAAATATCAGCTCAGAGATTACATCCATACAGCATCCCAGGCCCTTTAGTGGGTCAAGATAGCACTTATACAGAACAACCAAACTCAACAAAGCATCTCATTTTTACTTCTCCCTTTGGTCCAGAAAACCCTGTGATAGGTTCACCTTAGCATCGCTGTAAATCAGAAATGACTTGAAGGCACACAATATCAACAACAAATGGTTCATGACTACAGAGATTTGAATATCAGGGCAGTAGCCTTCAGAAAAACATTCCACTGTAGTAAACTGATATTCTCCATTTTACATATTAGGAGGTCAAGGCTTTAGATTACACAGCTATAACATTGACCTCTAAACAAAAGACCGTTCTCTCCCCCTTGCCTGGCTGCCTCAATTCATTTATTTTTATTACATCGTTCAACCCATACAGGGATTCTCTGGGTGATTCACATTAAAACAACACATGCACAAGTCTCAGCATTTGCCTGCATCAGATATATAATTTGTTGTTTGCTATACAATAGTTTAGGAATCAGAAATTAGCAATGGGACTTTGCAGTACTTCCTTCTCTCCCTTCCTCAACCCTTCCATCATGGATTAACTGATGTCCATTAAATATGACTCAAGGAACTGAGAAGGAATTAGACGGAGCCATTCACAACCTAGACCAATGGCTGGAGGCAGCGGCACCTAGAAAAACACTAATAAACTGAGACTGAATCTAGGAAATGCAGAGGTTCTGTGAGTGTTTTTAGTATTGTTGTTTTCATTATTGTTATTATTATTACTTCTATTTATATCCTCCTGTTGGCACTCAAAGCAGCTCACAATTTAAAAAAGCAATACAATTCAGTGGCATTTCTAGGCCCAGCAGCACCTAGGGCAAGCACAGAAGTCTGACCGCTGCACCGGGCCAGAAAGGACAGCAGTGGCAGGTGCAGTGTTGAGTAGGGGTGGCGGCAGCAGGCACGAGGGGGCGACAGGTGGGGACAGGTTGGCAGTGGGCATGAGAAGCTGATGAGCAGGCGCTAGTAGGCAGCGGTGGGCACAGGCAGGCAAGAGGCAGGTGCAGGGGGTGGCGAGCAGGAGGGCACCCCCAGGCATTGGAGGTTGCCCCACCAGAGATCCGCCTCTGATACAATTAAAACATGTATTAGATTTGGGTGTCATCTGCATATTGATAGCAACACACCCTAAAACTCTAGACAATCTCTCCCACTGGTTTCATGTATATGTTAAAAAGCACAGAACTCCCAGGGACTCCACAGGCCAACAGACAGTGGGGTCAAATAAGAAGTTCCTCAGCACCACTTTTTGGGTTCACCTTCCAGGAAGGAACACAGGGACTGAAAAACCGTGCCTCCAAATCCCATCTCAGCAAGACAGCCTAGAAGGAAACCAAAGTCAATGGTATCAAAAGCCACAGAGAGATCCAGCAGAACCAACAGGGACACACTCCCCCTGTTCAGTTGCCTGCAAGACAGCTGTACTGGATAGTGGACTGTACCTAATGAGTCAGAGCCTCAGTCCACAAAGAGCAGAGTCCCACTGGTGAAGCAGAGGTCCATGAAAGCAGCAACAAAAAGCAACACTGTCCTCTCTACAGCCTCCAGCTGGTCTCTGTGGTCCTCTCTTTCTCTCTCTGCTCAGGTGCTGTAGAGTAAATGGTTTCTTGCCATTTACAATCCTAAATAGAGTTACTCTTGCATAGTCCAGGGGCTCTTGGATCTGTCTCACTAGAGATCCAAGTCACTTCAGTGGCAAAGAGCATCTGTCTCTATATGATGTAACAGTTACAGCCATTTGTGGATGGGATAGCCAGCCATAATGATTCACACTTTGGTAATCTCAAAAGAGAGAATTGTTGATTGTTTGAGTACTGTACCAGGAAGGACAATGGGAGACCAGTGTTCACTGGGTCATGGAAACCCACTGGGTGACCTTAGACAAATCACACTCTCTTAGCCTCAGAGGACAGCAACAGTAAACCCCTTCTGAACAGATTTTGCCAAGAAGCCCACATGACAACACATAAGAACAGTCTGACAACTTGTAACTGTGGTTCCTCAAGAGGTCATCTGTGAATTCACATAAATGGTTTTCTGCACTTGCACAGAGACTCTTTTGAAACCTTCCAGAGTTGAACAGTTTTAGAAGAACCATGGTGGGGGTAGAATGAAAAGGGTTCCAGTCAAAATTACTCAGATTTGGAAGGTTCCAAAAGAGGCTCTGCTCAGGTTCAGAAAACCATTTATGTGATTCACAGAGACCACCATGAAGAACAACAACAAATCTCAAGATAGGAATGTGTTCTGTGTCGAGCTACACTTGTGCTAGTTCAAAAATGGTAACTGCAGAATGCAGAATTCAGACTGCTTGGTAAGGCCTCCTAGTGTACATATATAATGCTTGTGCTGAAAGCACTTGCACTGTGGCTCCTACCATGTGAAATGGTCTCCTCATTGAAACTGAGTGGGTTCCCAACATTGAGTCATCATCAAGAGAAGGGATCTTCCAAACTGTTAACTCTACCATTTATCTCTGGTTGTTCATCAATGGTTCTGTGGATTTTTGCTAAAAGCATTGTTTTATTATATTTAGATTTTTACTGTGAATCATTGGGGTATATTTAAAATGAAAAGCAGTACATAAGGTCTGGAAATAAGTGGACAGGACATCAATATAACATTATTGGATTGGATATTTTTCTACCATCATAGCCAGCAATACAAGGCAAGCAAATGCTTGATACAATGATGTCATGACATACATGGTATTATACTAGGAAGGTACAAGAATAGACACAGAACAGCAGAAGTGCAGTATCCCTTTCAATAACTGGACCAATATATGTATTTACATACAAATGATCCCAATCTTGACCAAAGAAACTCCATTCAAATATTGGCAAAATAATTTGTCAAAATTTGTTTGGGGAGGCAAAAAACCCAGAGTGAGGTTCAAGGTCCTACAAGACTCAAAAGAAAAGGGAATCTTGGATTACCAAATATATATATATTTTCAGCCTGGATTAAACAAGGGATTATATTAAAAGATAATAAGCTTTTCAATTTAGAAGGACATGGTTTAAGAATTTGATGGCACATGTACCTATAGTATGATAAAGTTAAGGTCAATGTAGCCTTTAATAATCATTGTATAAGATTATGTTCAAGAACACCCTTCTGAATCTCTCCACAAGAGGCCTTTTTTGGAACATAAATGAGAACTGATCAATGTTGGCTAACATATGGTGCCTTACTAAAAAAGATAGATCAAGACTACATCATGAAATCACTACAGCAATTACAAGAGGAAGGTCTTAACATGCAATGGCTCTCGCACAGACAATTTTACCTAAGATTCATTGAAGGCAAAAAGAATAAAGACTTCGAACTGAATAAATAAGACTTTGAACTACTGCTATGTACCAATAATGAACACTTGATTGCTAGGATGCACAAATTTTTATGGAAAACAGAGATGGAAGATGAACAAGTTAAGGAATATATGGTTAGTTGGGCAAGGAATTTTGGATACAATATACATGTAAACCAATGGGGGGAAATTATGAATAATTAAAAATTTAAAAATTATTTTGCTATGACCTTCAAGAACATTATTATAAAATTATGTTTCATTGGCATTTTACACGAGAAAGACTTACAAAGATACATAAAGACATGAAGAATAATTGTTGGAAATGTCAAGATTATGTTGGATCGTTATACTATATGTGGTGGACTTGTGAAAAAGCTAAGCAATTGTGGATGGAAATACAGAATATGATGTAAAAGATTCTGAAATGTCAAATTTGTAAAACTCCTGAATTATTTTTAATAGGAATCTGGGAAGAAGATACAACTGTCAATAAACAACAATAGAAACTGGTACAATATATGATACTGGCAGCAAGAGTAGTATACGCAAAGTACTGGAAGGAAACAGAAATCCCATCAAGGACTGAATGGTTCAACAGATTGATGGAAATAGTTGAAATGGACAAACTTACATCCAGGTTAAAGGGTTAAACAGAAGGTAAACTTGTTTCTGAATGGAATTTAATTTAAAATAATAGAATTACATTAGTAATTCAATATTATTATTAACAATTGTTAGTTCTTTTTGTTATTATTAACTAGGAAATTCTTTTTAGGTACTTGGTAAAGGGCATAAATAATATTAACAACAAAATTAATCTAGATCTTATGTAATGATTTATAAATTAAGCATAATTCTTTATTGGGAGCTGTTTGCAACAAGGAAGGGAACCAATTTTTAATTAGTTGTAGTTTTTTCTTTGTTAGTTGTAATTTAGTTATATATTTATAGTCTAGTTATGTAAGATTTGTTATTTCATGCATCTTGTATTGTTTTGTATTTTTTAATGTTATGTATGGTTGTGTATTGTTATGTGTGTTATATGTTTAATAAAAATTATTTTAAAAAAAGGTTCAGAAGAAAGAACACTAAATCCTCAGTTAATCTTTATTAACTCAGATATACAAGATGATGAATCCCTCCCACCTTCCATGCAGTGCTTGATGAGAATCAGATTTTTCAGTGAAAGAATGAACTTAAAAATAATTGACTTAAATAATAAAATAAAATAATTGACTTAATTGACTTAAATAATTGACTTAATTGAAGTTAAAGAGACAACTAGGGGGAAAAATTGAAATTAGAAAAAGAAATAAAGGAATTAGAGAATGAATATATAATAGATAGGACAAAACAGAAATATATAGTATTACAAGCAAAATGAAATGAATTAGAAAAGATAGAAATGGATGAAGTTCAGAAAAAGTTAATATATTTGAAAAGGGAATTTTCTGAATATAGTAATAAAAATTCTAAAATGCTGGCTAGATCAGTACAATCAAAAAAAACCAGGAACATGATTGGAGTAGTAAAAGATAAATTCGGTAAAGAAAATAGGCTGATGAAAGAAAAATTAAAAATATTTGAGGAATTTTATCGAGAACTGTACTCAGCAGAAGAAAAGTCAGTAGAGAACCTAGAGGAATATATTAATAAGAATTGGAAAGTAAGGCTAACAGAATAAGATAAAGGGTTGATGGAAGAAATGATATCAGAAGAGGAAATTGAAGAAGTAATAAATAATTTAAAAGGAGGGAAATCACCAGGATTGGATAGACTAGGTCCAGAATTTTATAAAACATTTAAAAAATGTTTAATTCCTAAATTAAAAGTATTATATAATAGTATATTAAGGGGCGATAAAATCCCATTATCGTGGAAACAATCATTAATAATATTAATTTTAAAACCGAGAAAGGATTCTAGGGATCCAGGTTCTTATAGACCAATATCCTTAACAAGCCAAGATGCAAAAATATTGACTGCAATAATGGCGAAGAGGTTAAATAAATTTATTTATAAGTATATACATAAAGATCAATGTGGTTTTATTCAAGGAAGACAGATGGCAAATTTAATAGGGAAAACGATAAATAAAATAAATATAATGGATAGAGATAAACAAAAAGCTGGAATTTTAGCGCTAGATATATTTAAAGCTTTTGATTGTGTGGAACGGCCAGCGTTAAAAATAATTTTAAATAAAATAGGATTAGGAGAGAGATTTAAAGGGTTAATAAATCAATTATATTCACATAATACATTTGTAGTGATGGTAAATGATGGAATTACAGAACAGATTCAAATATCAAGAGGAACGAGACAAGGATGTCCATTATCTCCAATTTTATTTGCAATAGTTATAGAAACATTAGCGAATGTAATAAGAAATGATGAGAATTTGGAAGGAATTGGAATTAAGGAGAAAAATAAAATAAGTTTATTTGCAGATGATACGTTGTTAACAATTAAAGATCCAGTTAAAAAGATAGATAGGATAGACAAACATTTAAAAGAGTTTGGGGAGAAGACAGGATTAGAAATAAATTGGGCCAAATCAGAAATAATGTTGTTTAATTATACTAAAGAAGAAGTACAAAAATTTGTAAGTAATAAAAGAATGTTACTTAAAGTAAAAGAATCAATTAAATATCTAGGAATAGATATTACAAAAAATTTACAAGGATTGTAGGAAAAAAATTATAAGAAATTAAAATGAGAAATTAAACAAAAATTAGAGGATTATAAGAATATAAAACTATCACGGTTTGGTAGAATAGCAGTGGTAAAAATGAAAATACTGCCTAAAATAAATTTTTTGTTTAGAATGTTACCAATAAAAGTATCAGAGGAAGAATTAAAAGAGTGGCAAAAGTTATTAAATAATTTTTGTAACGGCTATAAGAGAGCGAGGATTAATAAGAAATATTGGTACAAAAGTCAAAAAGAAGGTAGCCTGGGACTTCCAAATTTAAAATGGTATTACTACGCAAATCAACTGAGGTATATTATGGATGGAGTTTCAGGAAAAGGTGATTTAGAATGGTTAGAGATAGAAGATATGAATATTGAGATGAAATTGGAATATATATTTTTTAGGAATATTTCAAAGAAAGAAATAGAAAAGATAGAAAATCCCTTTATAAAAAATATAATAGAAATATGGAAGAAAAACAAAAGAAAATTGTTACCGAATATATCAACATTAACTCCGATAGTAATGATGGAAAAATTTCCAATAAATTTAAGAGAAATAATAGAAAAAGAAATAAAAAAACAAAAAATATATAGATTAAAAGACTGGATGAAAATAATGATTAATAAAGACAGAATGAAAGAGAGATTGCAGGAAACCAAAATATCTTGGTTGAATTATATACAATTAGAGCAATGGACAAAGAGTATGAAAAGATATGTCAAAGATTTTAAAGAATATACTAAATTTGAACAAATTATTATTCAAAGAGAAAATATGCAAGAAAATGAAATATTAAAGGGTATTACAAGTGAAATATATAAAATATTGGCAAAAGAACAGGAAGAGGATTATCTTAGAAAAATGTGGGAGGAAGAGACATCGCAAAATATAGATATACAAGAATGGAGAAAAATTTGGAAACAACGTCATTTAAAAAAATTATCTATAAGAATAAAAGAGAATTATTATAAAATAGTTTGGAAATGGTATGACTCCAGTAAAACTACACCAGATAGATGAGAAATATTCAAGATTATGCTGGAGAGGATGTCAAGAAATCGGTACATATATGCATATGTGGTGGAACTGTAATAAGATAAGGGAATTTTGGCTAAAGGTTTTTAAAGAGATAAAAGAGATAACAGGAATTGAGGTACCAGTATGTCCAAATATAGGGTTGTTGTCTATTTATAAAAAGGTTGAGTGTACCCAGGTAACGAAGGATTTAAAAACAAATTTGTTAACTGCAGCGAGTTTAATAATAGCAAAAAAATGGAAAACAAATGAAAAACTTCAAATAGAGGAATGGTATAAAGAAGTGTGGAATATTGCAATCAATGATAAATTAACATGTAGAATTAGATTTATGAAAGGCTTAGTAAAAGGGAAAGATTTTGAAGAAATTTGGAAAATATTTTTTGAAAAAGCTTTGATAAGAGATGGTAAAGCTACCCTTTCACAAGAAGAATGGCAATTTTGGAAAATGGATTAAATAAAAAGTTGGCTCTGGGGGGTGGGTTGCGATAATAATGTTGTGTTTTTGTTTAAATTGGAGTTGAGTTGTTTAATTTTGTAAAACAAAAAACAAAAAAAATAATAATAATAAAAAACAAAAATAAAAAAAAGTAAGTTAAAATATAATCAGCTTTGGGGAGTGGGTTTACCTTTAGAGATAGTTTAATATGTTAAGTAAAAAGATTATATTTAGTAATAGCATTAGATTAAATTTAAGGGAAAAATATAGAATTAAGAATGATATTACTATAATAATAATGAGTATAATGAGAATAAGAATCAAAGATAGGTAATAAAAATATATAAGTACTCTGATATAGAATAAGCTGAATAAGTTTTTGATTGTAATTATATAAGAGAGAAATAATAATGTAAGTTCGCTTTTGGTTGAAATCTTTTTGTTTTACTATTAGTTGTATCACATGGTGTTTTATTTTTGTGTTTGTGTTATGTTTTTTTCTTTCTGTATAATCAATAAAATAAAATAAAAAATAATTGACTTAAATATATTTTAATTCTCACTACAACTCCATTGTAACAACAGCTTCACTGGCTGTCACTCAAATGCCAAACAAAATTCAAAGTGCTAGTTATGGTCTAAAACAGTGGTTCTTAACCTGGGGTCCGGGAACCCCTGGGGGTCTGTGGAGCCCTCATGGAGGGTTCATGAAGCCCTGCTGCTAGATGCCAACAGCACAGCAGCTACAGAAAACTCTCACAATACGTTTGCCTTAGGGTTGCCATAAGTCAGTTTTCAAAGGTGAGTGAAATGATGGAACCTCCCTCATTGACAGCATTTTGTTGTGGCGTGCCTTCAAGTCACTTCTGAATTATGGCAGCCCTAAAAAGAAACCCACCACTGGGGGGGGGGGTGGCACAATCTGTTCAGAGGGGACGTGCCTTTGCCCTCCTCTGAGGCGGAATGTGACTTGCCCACAGTCATCCAGTGTTAGATTAGAATCTTACTCTCCAGAAGCCTTTAATAAGTAAATAAATGAATGAATATTTGAATATTTAAATCCAAATTTAAATATTTCAATCTTGAGTTAAGTCTTGGGGATCCCTGGTAACAAATTATTATTTATAGAGGGTCCTTGGTAAAGAAAGGGTTAAAAATCACTGGTCTATAAGGTCACAACTGACTTGGGTTCTGATTATCAGAAAGACTGTATTCTCCATTATGAACATCCCTGGGTTGAGATCTCCAGGGAAAGTGTTCTCTCTGTACCATCACCCTCATAGGTAAACAGGCAGAAACATGGGAGAGGCCTTCTTAATGGCTGTTTTCATGCTCTGGATCTTTCCTTGTAAAGAAACCAGACTGACCTTCTCCATGGTGTCCTTCCAGCAACCAGTGAAGACTTTTTTCTTTCAACAGACCTTTGGAAACTGACCATTTAGGAGAACAGAGCTTTTAATAATGTCTGTACTGACCATAATTGTTTTTAATGGACATGTTTTAACATTTTCTTTTAATTCTATTGATGATGTAATTGTATTTTTAACTTTTTAGTGTTTTTTATTAAAATGAACTTTTATCTGTATCTAGGAAAAGTGGGGCTAGATAACAACAACAATAACAGCAAGAACAACAGAAACTGTCCGATTTTAAAGAAAATGGATGGAGGAAGGCAAGGGTGAAAGAAAATGACAGCAGAATATCCACAGGAAATTAAAGGAAATATGTTAACTGGTCACTAGGCAGAATATGGGGTCATGCGTAACACTTTTATTATTCTTACTTTCCATAAGTACTTTTTAATAGAGCAATGGTTAACCGATATAATAACATCCTTTTCATAATAAAAATGGATTGTCTTTATGTGAAAGCTATTCAAAATGGTGGTCTATAGACCAATGACAGTCTCTGGCAAAATTCCAGGAAAGAATGACTCAATTGTAGCTAATGGGCAGAAATATTGCACTGATCCTTGGTACACAGGGAAAAACATAACTGCCAGTCCCCAGCATCAGACTGCATTAGAAGCACTGTTCTACATTTAGGTTATGGATATCTTTAGATTATGGACATCATGCTGCCGGAAACAACTTACGGTATGGAACTGTAACCCTCCAGACGTTATTGGATAGCAACTCCCTTCACCTCTCACCATTAGCTATGTTTCCTAGTTACCATTCAATAATATATGGAGAACTGCACTTTCCCACAACTGACTTAAGAACTGCTTAGAATGTCTGTGCTTTGAATTTTCAAACTGCAAATTTGAGAATTAAAATGATAGTGTTAACCAAAGTATGGTGTTAATAAATGTTTCAGGCCTCACTTATTAAGATTAATGACACAACAAACTTCTCACGTGTAATATTGGAATCAAATAAATATGGTATCTTTAATCAAAACAGAATTTAAGTGATTTTCTCTTTCAGTTTCTCTTTAGTAGAGTTTACGCCGAGGAGGAATATTCTTCTTATATTGAAGTTTTCTTGTTTATCGTGAGATACTTATGCAATGCCAAATTCTTTCACATTATAAGTTAAGTCATCAAAATGTAATCATTTAAAGCCAATTCTGCATTCACCTTGCATAGTTTTGACCACCCAGTCTTGAAGCATCAAAAATGAGCTTATTCTGTATTTCCAGCTCCGAAGCCTCTCTTGAAGGCCAGTGAGTTAAGCACCACAGAAGCCACTTCAATTCAATTATGTAACAGGAGAAGTTTTGCAAAATTCTTGTGCTGAAACTCAGAAGTCAGCAGTAGATTAACCTATATTTAACAACAGTATCATTTCAAATTCCCCACATGTATATATACTGTAAACCAAACATAATAAAAATCTGATAATTTTGACATTGTCCTCATTAAAAAACAAAACAAAACAAAACTCTGCCTAGAAATGCATGGTGTAGCGTACCAGATTACATGAATGACATCTAGTGGGCACATAGCTTCATGACAATTTTAAATAAGTAACAAATTGCTCATTAGCCAGATTGAAAATCCAATTAAACTTTAGGTATGATGTTTTGCAGATTCTACCACAAAACCATTTCCCTTAGAAAGGTGTTTCTTTCATTCTAAATTACTTACACCCTTAATCTCAGACATAATTTATATGTTCTGAAGGTTTAAGAATCAACCATTTACTTTATTTGGTTTTGTTCTGGAACTTCTCTTTATTAGAGCTATCTCTCTGAAGAAAACCACCCCCTAAATGGCTTGCGATGTGTTCAAAAATTGAGAAGGTATTCTAAAGCAATTGAGGATGATATGATATGACCATATGCTGTTTAAGATTCAAGCAGGCGAAAACCCTGCTAAGCATGCTTCAGAGCTCTAGCTCTTCAGCATGCCTAAGACAATTCTTTGGGGTCCACTCCACATTTAAAAGTCATCCTTTTAGGACAAAATTCTGCGAGGTGGACATGGTCAGATGTTCAAAAGAGATTTTTCACCTAGGAGAAAAAGCAACTTTTCTACAGCTTGAAAAGAGGTACTACTCTCTTCTTAATCTGATATTTATTAGAACTAACTTTTTTAGAAAACTAGCAATGACGCCACATGACGTTGCTGATCACATAAAAGCCACCTTGAGACAAAACAAAAAGTGGCCAAGAGGTTGCAATCTCTGGTGCAGGATTCTGCAATTCAAAATGTATAAACAACTTAATAAATAGCAAACATTAATTTTAGCTGTCACGTCTATAGACTCTTCACTGGAGAAAAGCAAATCACAAAACAAAACATTGAGAAGGGCTCTGAATTTTATCTAGGACAGAAATGGGACCCAGGGACAGCACATGGCTTCCCAAAGTCATACTGCAGCCCCCAGAGGTTCCCAAAACTCCATTTTTTAAAACAAAAACAGGAGTGCAGGGACAGTCATCAACAGTCTACTAGGGAGACAATGTGCCCTTAAACCCTGACTGTTGTCTATCATAATCTAGAATTTTGGATCCAGACATGCTTTCTTAAGTGTTGTATGAGCAATCTAATATATAAAGATACTCCATTCACTTCACTTCTGAGATGGAGAGACAAAGAGAGAACTGCTGTGCAAGCAACAGGCGTGCTATTGTATCTTCTGATGCTGTTTGTCACAGGGACCTACACTTATAAATTGTCAGACACTGTCGAATCATTTCTCTATTGTGCTTACAGTGGATAAAGATTGAAAATCCAGATTTGTAGCATCTAATCCTGATTATAATTCAAATAACACTGCCAATTATAACCTATCATCATGTACTTCTCTCATCTCAACTTTAGAAGGTGCTGTTATTAAACAATTTTGTATCTTCATCAGAGGCTTGGCTTACTACTAAAAGATCCAAGATGTTACTTTGTAACTGAAAGGTTTTTTCCCCCAGAAATTATCTTGAGCTATTAACTACAGTTGGCCCTCCACATTTGCTAGGGTTAGGGGCTCAGGACCTTTACAAGAGCATAAAAATTATAAACATTAAAAGGTATCTGTATGTCTGTGGGAAGGGGCCTAGGCATGATGAGAATAGGCACCCAGAGTTCAATCCAGGTCACGGAAAGTAGATTGGGGTTGGGGTTGGTGGGGGTCGGAGTAATAGCCCTGTTCTTCCTCTCTCTTGGCTATCTCCATCCTTGGGTGTGTGGGGGCATCAGGAGAGGGTTTGTGGTGCTGAGAAACTAAGCTGCAAACCAGATGGCCAGGCAGGGACAGAAGGAGGAAAAAGACAGGGTGGGTTTTAAAGGGTTGCCATGCCTGATCAGAGCCACCAAGAGTGAAGGCTCCCCCAGAAAAGAAGCACCTGAGGTGTGGGGGGGGCAGGGGTTGAAGAAGTTTACAAATAATCAAATCCTTGAAAGTGAAAGTTGCAAATGTTCAAGTAGAGTTACACAAAGCAGTTTCACAAAGAACCTGAGAAAGAGGTATCTCACCATTTTTACCAGTTCTTGCTTACAAAAACTGAGGTTCGCTTTCTTCATTTAATTTTTATCCTAAAGGCAAAACTACAGAATACTGTTTGTACATTTATTCTTGAACTAGCGTATATACTCAGTGTTGCCCGGGATTTTATTTTCTCATTGGTAATACTTGTTAGAAAGATTTAAAATCCTGTGTCTCTAATTCTCTAAACCGTCATATCCCGTACCTGTAACTTTTCCCCATATTCCCCAATCCAATCTGTATTCAGAGTTATTAACATACAGAGGTTGGGTTCCTCAGGGAATACATTGCCCTTCTCCTTGCTGCTAGGCCTCATCACCATAGCAACCAGCCTATTCAAGACAGACACAGTTGACTGAGGCCAAAGAGCTCTCTGGCTGAGAATTCTAAAGGCCCCTCCCTAAACCGCAAACCCCAGGATTCCATTGAATCTTCTCAAGTAGCCAATCATATGAGGTCTTCGCTTCACACAGCCACTCATACGAGGTCTTCACCTGACACAGACAAACAAACATACAAACATTGACTTTTATATAGTAGATTATTTTGGGGTAAAAAAAAGAGTGTTATCAGAAAGCTAAACTATCTGAATTATAGTAATAAAACATCTTCAGCTTCTCCCTCTCTTTCTTTTAGACCATTTTATGTTTTCATCAGTTTTACTTTTTAGGATAGGTACTATGCCTGCACCTATTTTTTACATGTAGTAACTTATTGTTTTACCTTATAACAGAAGTTGGATGCTTGCTACCAGAATACAGTTTTGTACTCCATAGACAAAACTTTACTCAAAACTTGTACCTATGATCCTGCAAAGTTCTTCACCAAAGGCCATTTATGAAATGTTTAATTTTTATATGCTATCCTAACAGCATCTCATGCAATTACTCTACTTGACTGTTGCCCGAAGCAAGTGAACCAATGGAAATCAGAGTTTTTGGAGGGGATTAAAAAAAATAAAGCAAGATAGCAAGCTAAGCCAAAGGCATAGCATTATTGCATGAGAGAACAACACATCCATTTCAAAAAGATATGGGTCCTCTCACAGCACTTTAAAGTTCTAAATGGGCCAAAAAATCCTTTGTAACTTGTTCTGCAAGGACAATCAACACACTGACATTACAGCATGATTGCAGAATAAAGGATTGCAACTATCATATTTTCCTCCACAGGAAAGACAACTCATGTGGCAATAAAAGGAAAACCTTGCTAGTGAGCTGGTGGTCTTATATAACAAGTCAAATGTTTCTCAAAGGCCCCTCCCTAAACTGCAAACCCCAGGATTCCATAGGTTGTTGAAAGTGGAATAATAGCATTATAACAGGCTAGTGCAGAAATGGCGTCAAAGAACTAGTCAAAGAGATACAACAGAATGATATCTTCCATTGAAGAAAGAAAAGAAAGAAACTATGTAGATAAATGTTTTCAGAGTCAAGTCACCTCTGAAAAAACGTAACTCTTTAGATAAGATGATAATGCTCAGTAATTTGAAGGCAGTAGTAGGGGAAGAGGAAGACTGCGTAAGATTGAGTCATTCAAGTTAGCCACAGGTCTGTGTTTGCAAGAACTAAGGAGAACTGTTGAGGATTGAGACTGAGAGGTCTGTCCTTCATAGGGTCTCTGTAAGTCAATGCCAACTTGTTGGCAGATAACAACATCCCCCACACACACACAAAAAAATCCACTACCAAAAATTGTGCATTATTCTTACTCAGTTTCAATGTAAATCCAAAACTGCATCTAGATTAGAGCATCCAAAGCTAGGTATGGGATAAGATGACAGGAGAAGGAAAGTGCATTTTTGGAAGGAAGGAATACAGTGGGAATGTGAGCAGAAATAGCAAACAGCTCCGAAAACGCAATCTATACACCAAGGGAAGAGGATAGCCTTCAGGCCACATGGGATCCATAAAGACCATTTCTGCACCCTTATTCTTCCCACACCCCATTTGGAAAAAAATGCAAAAAAAAATTAAAAATATGGAGAATTGTGTCTCTAAAAGCATCCATGGTTTAGGATTCTCAGCCAAAAACCCCAGGCACCTTGTTTAGTCCTCAAAGGAGTTCAAATGAAACAGTAAATGATGTTCTGATCAGTGCTGGTTAGTTAAAAAAAATGAAATATAGTCCATGGGTGTATGGGATGGATGAAAAATGGAGTAGGTGCAGTACCTTGACCTTCCCTGGGGTCCCACTCTGACTAAACACAGTTACTTGGAACCAAGTCGCACTGACCTCAGTAGGGTTTACCTAATTAGACACATATAGGGCTAAACTGTAAATCTTCATTGAAGGGCCAGCAAATAAGTTGATTCATAGAAATCAAATACACCATTTTGCAGGATCCAGTTCTCATGGTCTTCCACTCAGTTTTTCCAGTGGACTGGAACTGGATTCATTTCATATATCAAACTGAACGCATCCAACAAGATTAAATACAATTAGAAGAAATATGTTTGCTGATTACAAACACATTTTAAACAGTAAACAAATAAATGACTGTACTGGTCACTTCATGAATGATCCTGTTCAGAGTTGTGTCATGCACAAAGTCCCAGATGTTGAAATTATTGACTTCTTTAAAACTCTCAACATCTGTTTAAAAGATTCCCAAAGGTTACTTAATCCTCCATGATTTAATAACATTCTGACATTCTTAGAGTACCATAGCAAAGTCCACAGCTTTCCACAATTGTAATTTAAAGCTTTTCTGAACACAAGTTTACTCCAAATTTTAAATAGTCAAAAGTAAAAAATAACAGCTGAAAATTTCTTCTGAATTTTTAAGATTCAAAACAACTGTGCAAAGATCTGATTTACATAATTTATCAGTGCATTTTAAGTGATAATTAACCATTGCAAAATGTTCAGAAACAAATGACTCAGTAGAGGAATATAATTTTTAGTCTTTATATCACATTTCAGGAAACAAAAAGGTAGTGTATCATATCTTTGGGGATTATAACTTAAACATTCTTTGGTTTTTATTCCAGAAGACTAACTTCATACTTTTTTGGGTCACAAAGTCACTGAACCTCAACATACTAATCTGTCAAAAGAATCCAGAGAAGCTTTACCCTGGACAGAAATTCAACAAATTTACCTTTGCACATTCCATGGTGAACCAACCTGATCCACATCTTCCAGACGAACGTATGGATCAGAGCATAGCCATCCTTCAAGATTTCATATTTCTCTGAATTTTGCAATGCTGTCCTTAGTTCACAAATGCCTTTGAACATGTATGTTTTTTGATAAAATGCATTTAGAAATACACACTCTGAGAGAACTTACTTCAAGCAAAGCCTAATTTGTGGCAAACAGATTTAAAAATACATATTTAAATATGAATTTTCATATGTATTTTTTTAAAACCTAGCCAATATGGGATGGGAGAGACTCAGTAATAAACATACAAGTGACATGGACCCAAAATAGACTGATCTGTCCATCCATAGCAGCAGCCAACATTTAAGTTTTCAAGAATGAAGATCAGCCATGGCTTCTTTTCCCAGAATCTCAGACACAACCTGATACTCAGAACACCAGGCAGTGACTAATTCATTTGGTCTTCCGGCCTAAAATGCAAAATTCATGGTCACCCAAAAAATCTCACAGTCATACTACTGTTTCTCCATCCCGTTTTTTGGTACCATCTAGCCTGATAAAAAGTTTTAGAAAATTTTAAACCTCACACACTCTTTTGTGACATTTTGCCTAGTCCTAATAAAAGTACAGTCCAACTATGGATTTTTTTAAATTTTATTTTATTTTGCTTCTCATGGACTAAGGGTTGCCCTCAGGAAGAGAAGTAACCATCTGCCCATTTTTTTCATTTCTGTTTCAACACAGTCTTTCTTTCTCTTTGGCAGTCTGCACTTCTTGAAATAAAGGTGGACTCTGAGACTATGATATCCTTGTGTGTCCATCCAAGAATTACAGAACCATTCCCTATACTATCTGGTTTATGTTCTTCTGCAACCAGGACATCCTTCTACAGTACCTTCCTTGTACTTTGGAGTTTCCCTTTGTCTTAAGACACATTTTTCTTTAGGACTTGTTTAACAGAGTTAGTAACAACAGGTGAACAATTTTTATATTTCACTCATTCCCCCCCCCCAACTTCCTTATAAGAATATACCAGGAATATCCATGGGCTACCCAAATGCTCTTTCCAGCTTGTTCTTTTGCTTAACTTTTTTCCTGTACTTTACACCCTGAAAACTTCTCATTCCTTGGCAGGGGTTTTTAACCTTTTGTGTGCTATGGACCCCCCTGGCAGTCTGGCGAAGCCTATGGAGCCTTCACAGAGTAACGTTTTAAATGTACAAAACAGAACTTGTGAACCTAATGGCAAGTCTAATATCTGCAGTAATTTTGAAATATTGATGAGCTTACATGATATTTTGAGATATCTGCAACAATTGTAATTTGATATATAAATATCTGTAATTCCTATCGGTGACAAGATCACAGCTACTTTTAATATTGTGATTTGTTGACTACATTTATAAGTGAAAGAAATGCTAAATTTCAATTACAGAGATTAGTGAAAGCAAAGATATAATTTTTCCCATCTAAATTCATGTACCCCTTGAATTCTATCCATGGACCACTTGGGGTTCATGACCCTTAGATTAAGAACTCCAACACAGAATCTATGTAGAGAGGAATTTTTGGACACAGCTTGAGAAATTTTAGACATAACTTGCACAATCCATAGTATTTGACATGCTTACGAAATCTATTTACATTTCTCATCTTCCTTAATATTCCCCTCCAGGTGATATTTCAATGTGTTTCTAATAAGATGTTCTCAACTTCCTCTGAGGGTGCTTAGTGCACCCCCTGTACATCTTGCTATGTAGGCTACTTCACCATGGTCCCTGCTGCTGGCAAGATGGCACCTTTTCTCATTCTACGCACAAAAGGTGACTGGACTGGCAGCTGAATTATTCTTCAACAATGGCAATGAGAGCCTATCCTCTGCTGCACCAGAACACAGCAGGCCAGCATTAGGAAATCTAGGCAAGCTCTGTGGCACACAGTCTTCCCTTTAAACACTGCTGCCACCTCCAGAATCTATTCCTTAAGGAGACTGCCTCACTTTGCCTAATGGCAGGACTGGACATAGTCATTGCTACAAAGAGTTTGGACTTTAAAACAATGCCACACATTTTATGATCATGGGTGCTCCTAAAGAAAGCAATTATCTCAGCAAGAAAACAAGTTTAGCTATTATTTAAAGCAATTTAAAATACCCTCAAGATCTTCCTACATATTTTACAATAAAGCTAACTCACTTTTTTGGAATGCACACATTGTTCACTAAAATCTGTGAGACTTGGTTATTAAACCGATGAAGCATAGAACAATCAAGCCTGTAATATAGCAGGAAAGTTATCCTACCAAAGCACACAATTCTGATCTGTTCAAATCCAATTTCTTCAAAAGCACCTATATGTTGGTGGTGTGATGTAAGTACTCAACAGCACTCCCAAACAATAACGGCAACTATTTATCATACACCCAGTTTATACATTCTTAAATAATTGCAAACTTTTTTAAAAAAATTGTGCAACATTTCAGCATAAAACACCAACTTCAGTTAGAAATTCGCAATTGGTTGTTAGCATAATCATGGATGAATACATATGCAACATATAGTGCTATGCACTGAAAATGAACAAAGTTAACCAGGTACTTAGAAGATTTCAGAAAATTGTAAGCTACAGGTGTTTCCCAATTTCAAAGCCATCAAAAACCACAATATCAGGAAAAAAAATATGCTTGCCCAGGGCCTTACCTGGTAAGGAACAATACTTGCATGTCCAGTACCCCATCGTTTGGTTTCTGTTTTGCAGTTTAGAAAATTGCTTGCTATATAGGTGAGGCAGGCAATCTGCAAATATATGAAAAGGTAGAGATGTTATCTCCTGAGATAAGTTTGATTCCTATACTAAATAGCAAAGTTACATCTGGACTACAAATAAAATAACATTGTTAACTGGATATTGCTCACGATATTGAGGAACCAAAGAAAACATAAGACTAAGTGGTAACCTAGAATGGAAAACTGGATCACCTTCAAAAATTTTCATAAATGTTGGTTGGTGCAGCTCCAGTATAGTTCCTACTTGTTGTTCCTGACCTAGTGTTGCTATAAATGGTTCAAAGGCAAGCTTTACCCTTTTCTTTGACAACACCTAGATTCTGCCTGGCTCCCTAACAGGGCTCTCTATTTTTCTTCAAGACTTCGTGTTCCTTCTTCTTCTAGCTTCCATGTAGCTATTCCTCTGCTTCTTAAAGTTCTATTCAAATGGATGTCTTAGCTCTAACCTGGGCCTGAAATATCCTTTCTCTGTCTAGTGACCCTTTCTCTTCACTCTGCTACACAGAGAGAGAGGTAAATTTTTGGCTCATCATCAGCTTATTTTCAAACACTGTGGGTTGTTTGGAGCCTTTCCCTCCCCAGTTTTCAGGCAATTTCTCATATAAAAAAAATTAAAAGACTGTTTGTCTGGGAGCTTTGGGACTGTATGCAGCCCGTGGACAACATCTTCCCCAACTCTGCACTAAATAATAGGTTCTAAATTTGTGTTGGATCTATGGAAGCTTATTTCGGCTACCATAACAGCAAGACTGACAATGACAGATGAGTATTTAAAAGACAGCTTGTCCTTTTTACCTATGCTACACACCACCACAAGGAAGTGCTGGAAATATTTGTTGGTAAACTAATTCTTCATAGGCCCACACAGACCTGGTACATACATCCAAAAACAAACAGATAGTAAAACCTAAAATATACAAGAATATTTTTCAATGTATAGTTTTCCCTCAAAAGTATGCAGTAATTCCTTAGAAAACAGACTAACATAGAAACAACTTCCTGAGGTCAGAACAATGTTGTTGAAACTCCATTGCTGGTTGTTTCAATTCTTTAATTTCCTAATGCTTTGGTGCCTATTAGAGATAGTTTATAAGAAAACTGTATTTTTATAAGAAAACTGTGTTTGCTGTTCTTTTAGAATTTTTTTCCCTGCAGTAAGATTATAGAATCCATGTTACATCAACTTCCTTTTGCCATTGTGGAAAGCGCAAACTGAGAACACTGACAGTCATCAGTACTTCCAAATGCTTTGCAGTCTTTCAGGAAGGAAGACAAAATAAAACATCTCATTACCAAACATTATTTAGTCTGCAGGTTACAGTGTTTTCTTTAAAGTCTACAAGGCATGTTTTGTTTCCATTTTAAGAAACAAACCCACAAGGGTGGCCTTTAGTCATTAAAGCAGATGTTCCAAAAGATACAATTTCAGCATTCATTTGCACAGAGAGATCTACCTGCTGTAAATGTATATCATTATGACTGTCTACATTTACCATTTGTCTTTTTCTCACTTGGTTTACAAGTACACACACAATTCTTTTTTGCTCATATCAAAAAATTTGACTATGTCATAGTCTATGTCACAGCAATATGAAGGGGGAAAAATATAAATTTCACAATGTGGTGGTTAAAATGCTATTTGGCCAAAACCAAAAATCAGACAGCTAGAGAAACAAGGTATTAAGTGCTAGAGGAAAACCAGACAGCAAAGAATGAATAGTTTTTCAAGATGCTTTCAAAAACACACACACAAAATATAATTACTTTAACCCAGCTGATTGGATTGAAATAATATACATGTAATCTCCAAGCATGTATGTATAATAAAAGGAAAATGAGAAGACAGATAATAAGGTACTAATAATAAAGGTAATAAGGTAATAATCCTGCATCTCCCTATGTCCTTTTTCAACTATGTTTTACCCCCAAGATTTGTTTCCTCCCACTCTGTCAAACAAAGAAATGTTTACAAAGCACGTTTTCATACAAAATGGCTCCAGCCGATTTATAGATTTTTCCACATGTTCAAAAGATAATCGGATATTCACATTTCAATATATCTTAGTGTGCAAACAAGAAACCTCTGTTACTCACTATTACTCTTCTGTATTGTATAGTAGCAAAGTACAGCTTCCACTCCTGGCCCACATCAATATCATATTCTGGCCTGATCATTTTTTTACCATGGATTATTGTAGGACAGGAAATAGCAAACTGCAAGGTTGGGGTGGGGGACAATCTCACCCCAACGAGCAAACAAATTGCTCTCTCGAACTGTCATACAAAATTAAGAAATGTATGGAAGGGAACGATGACTATATCAATGGATGTGCTTGCTGGGTTTTTTGTGAGATGGCAGAGAAGATGAGTTTACTCTAAATCATCTCCAAAACGCTGATCAGAATTCTAGGGTACTATGTAACTTGAATGAGAAGCTCTAGAACCATATCTTTAGGAATATTTTTAAGATATGAGGAAGCTAGGCATATTAATGTGATTGATGCTGACTGGGATGATCAGAGTTGTAATCCAAAACATCCAGAGAATATCAATTAAGAAAGGCTGATCCGTGCAATTACAACAATATTCAGCTGCCAAAGTAGGTTGGCTAAATCATGTGGTACATACTCATAAAAATATGTGAACAGCTCTGCTAGATCAGATGTAAGGCCTATCTTTTCCAGGGTGCTGTTCACACACTAGGAAACTCTTTGCCTATGAGTAGTTCATTATTAGGATATGAATACAACTGCACCTTCCATCTCATGCTGTCCAGCTACATACAGAGGTATACTGCCTTTAGCACTGAAAGTGACATACAGCCATATTGACTAGTAGCTAGTGATGGCCATAACCTATGTCCATCTATCTAAATCCTCTTCAAAGCTATCCAAGTTGGTAGCCATCATTACACCTTACTGCAATTAATTCCAGAATTTAATTGCATGGTGAGAAATACTTTCTCAAATGCATTCTAAATCTTCCCTAGAAGCTTCAATGTTTGTAGTATTATGCCTCTAATATTCTAGTATTTCTAGTATTAAGCTTCTGGGATTATGAAAACCAAGCTTCTAACACTGTTAGAGAAAGAAAAACTTGTTACTGCAGTTTAGGCCTCCTTGGAGTTGCCCCTAGATATCATTTTGATATCATAATTCGGCTTGCTTCGACCACTCCTCTCTACGTGTTTGTGAGGCCCCCGGACAAGCACGAAACTAGTCTCGGCACTTAACTGCTGCAATATTCTCAAGCAATACAGGCAAGACAGAAATAGCCAGATCGCCGCTTCAGGGACCTCCCTGGCAAACACCACATTATGTATGCGCGCTATCTACAAAGGACTCCCTGCCCAGAGCAGGCAACTTGACAAAGGTCAAACCATCCACTGTCAAGCGTTGTGCATTTACATACTGGCTACACTATTATTAATTCGGCTCTGATTCCATCATGCTAAATTGTGACCTTTCTGAGACATTGTCTCGCACCCAAAACTCATTGTTCTCACCGAGCAAGGCATAGCCTGCAGTCACATTTCTCCCTATAAAAACCCCTGACTCCAAGACCATCCTCGGATTGCTCATGAGTTCCAGACTGCCTTGCTGCCACTTTGCTTGGCGAGCTTCCCCTCAGCTCCACGTGCTGAGATCCATCGAACCCCAGCATCGCTCTCTATCTTCTTTGCGGGCTTCAGGAACAGGTTTTGTATCACCCGAATCAACTATCCCTCTGAAAATCCCACTATCATACTCACACCTTTATTTTCCTTAGTTATCTGTGTCTGTGTGTTGCTTACATTGTGTGCCTGTATTTAATAAAGATCATTCACTATTTCCAATACGGTCTGCTTCTTGACTTGGCCTGACCCCGTAAACATCGGGTTACAAGATCCTGCTGCATTACCCTGCCTCTCGTAGTGCCAACCAGTGCTCTTGACTAATCTCCCCATCTTGTGTAATTGTAAGGTTATTTACGTGTCCTTCCCAGGACCCCCAGTAAACAGGGTAACAAACTTATCCACTTTCTGCATTCCATAATTTTAGTTTTATACATCTCTAAAACTCCATACACAATTTTAATTTTATACCTCTCTCTCACCCCATACTTGTATTCCTGCCCCAATTCCTAGGGAATTCTTGTAACTTCAGTTTAAAATAAATTATATAAACAGCAGTGGACAGCACAGAGGAATAGAAATATGAAGTAGTATATGTCAGCAATATATATTACCATATTCAAGTGTAGTGTTTAACTTCTTTAAAAATGCGATCAACATTTCTACAGAATATACTTGCAAGAGTGCAGGATTTTTTTGCTTTATTTCCATTAATCTGGGCATGTCTTTAATAGCTGAGAAAAGGCAGTACCTCCAAAGAATGCTTTTAAAAGAAAGATTTCAAAAGCACTTCTAAAGGCATCCATGCTTTTAACTGTCTACACCACAGTCTACGGTACTACGAACTCTTGCTTCACATGACGGGAGATCAAGAAAATACAAGGCACTGAGACAGTCCTACATTGTGTTAGCTGAATGAAGAATAAAGTGGTTTTAAAAAGACCAAAAAGACACTTGAAAGTTGCCTATTATTAAGTACCTTTGTCCTACTGAGCCGTGGGGTAACATACAAAACAAACCTCTGGAGGTGAGTAGAATGTTTGAAATAGAACATATTTTTAAAGAACTTATCTTTGTAGGACTGATGAACACCTACTGTTCACCCACCTATTTCACATTCCTTTGAACACTTTGTGATGTCTTCACTACAAATGTATGTTCAACTATTCAGATGTCAGAAGGCAGCAGAACTCAAATCATTTAAAATTCTGTTTGATTTGGAGGATCACTGAATTAGTATTCATCTGCTATGCGTACAAAGTCAAAATATATGCATGTTTCCATCTCCTGTTACATTCATCTACTCAAGTCTCCACATTATCAGCAACAGAGGACAAAAATTATTTTCAAACACATTTTGATTTTGCATTTTAAAACATATCATTTGCCAAAATATTCTTCAGGTGAAAGGATACTGCTGACGGGCGGGGGGGAAGGAAACCTCTTCTCACATCAATTGACAGCCCCACAGCACTTGACATATGTATCTGTAATTTTCTTTGCATATTTCTTGATTAGACTAAAAGAGATTTGCTGACTAAACAGAAAAAACGGCATCATGCCTATATTCTGAGAAACAAATGCCAAAATCTCTCAGGCAGGGATGAAAAATGTCCATTTACTTATGATTACATGGAGCCATGAACTCAGGTAAATAAAATGGTGAACTTGGTCTGTATTCAAATCTCTTTGACACTGGGACTCACTTGAAGACCTGTAGCAAGCAGTCTTTTCCCTTTCAGTGAAGAAGGAATAACAGTAAAGGCAAGTAATCTAGCAGAGAACTTTATTAAATATTTGTTATTAAATGAGAGATTGTTACATTTGTCATCACCTACATTTGTCCCATTTTTATCCCTTGGACTTTGATAGTAAATTCATAGCAATGTCATGGCCTGGCTTTCTTCAGATGGTATCTGCAAAATTTAATTGCTAGTGAAAACTGCAGTTCATTTACCAAGCTGCTTAGAGCATATTTCAGGAACATCTTTTTTTCATTACTGTCTGACATTATAGCTGTGCTGGCTGAAATTCTTTCTTCTTCAAAGACATTTGAGATTCCTTCTCTTTTGCATCCAATCACTCCAAATCAGTCAAACAGGTGACAGTGACACCAGTAACTTCCCATACAGAAATGAAAGAAGCAAGGGACCTGAAAACTGGATGTCTTTCCATGATGGGTTACATAGTAAAAAGAATGAATGGAAATTCATATGGGAAAGAATTGCTTTATTAAAGGGTTGTGGATGTGGATGCATATGTAGTCATATATACACATAGACTGGAAAGTGTGCATGCATGTATTTGTATATGTATCACAGGATTTTGTTGTAGAGCTTTCACAATAGAAAGAAACCCACAGCTGGAGAGAAAGGAGAGAAATGCCTGACACTCTAAATTGGAAAAGAGAGGATGAGGTCAAACAGATTAACGTAATTCAATGAACAGCCTTTATAGACAGTTCATAGGTAATTCTGTTGATTTCATTTTTTTTAATATCTGGTTCCAACCTAAGTCAATTGCACAAAACAATTAATTTTGCTTGGCGGATAAGCCAAAATGCAGAATTGGGTATTCTGTAACATATAAATTTATTTACACTAAAACTACTGTTTATCACTTGCAATGCAATATGTAAATTGTTTAAAACACGTTTAACCACAGGACAGACCTGATCATTGTCTATATAGGGAACTGTAAACTGTTAGAATTTTCCAGGATTATTATTCAGTTAGAATTATACAGTATTCATTTTTAGCAACAGAAACTTTAAATTCCTTAATTAGAAGCAGAGAAAGAGTTTACTAATAATCATGGAACACAAACAATGCCAACCACAGGCAAAAGCCTACATACTTATACACACAAAGCTCATGACCCAGTGAGACTGACATTTCCCCTCCTGTTTTAAACAACATTCTGCCATACTGTACTGCATACTTCTTTTGAAAATCTCTTCAGTTTCTAAAGTAGTTCATACTACACAGTGGGAGTAAGCGTGAATGGGGATCCAGCAGCTAATCATGGCACTCTCTGAATCAAAGCGAGCTTGGTTTATTTTTGTCTGTAGATGTTGAAAAAATATTGAATTTTATTAAAGTGTAGGACTTCTTGCTTCATGTCAGACAGAGGAAGAATCTGAAATGGTTTTGGGTCTCTTCTTTTGTTGTTTGTTTATTCCTCAACTGGTTGCAATTAAATGCGGGAATGATATTAAAAACTTCAAGAGATATTTTCAAGCCACAACAGAAGACACAGATCATTTCCATCACTGGAAACAAGTCCAGAAACCACTTCCGTTTTATTTACTGTCATCTAAAGAATATTATTTAGATGCTGACACTAGCAGGACCAGAGTTTAACAATCATAAATCAGATAATGGGGGAGAGGGGAGTCAGGTCCAAAGGAACTTTATTTCAAGGGTTGTAAGTTCATGAGAAAGAGACTAAGACCTTCTGTTGAGATGTCGTGAATGCCACCATCCATTTATACAAGATCTACCTTCACTCACATTGCAAGCAGCCTACACAATTGATTTCAGTCTTTTAAAGATTTCATGAAAGTTTTTAAAAGCCTAATTGATACAGGAGGTTGAAGAATGGGGGCCACAGCACTGTGGAGAGGACAATTAGCTCTTCTTTCCTCAGCAGTGACCTCTCCTGGAAAAGACCCCTCACCTCACGTGACAATTACATTTTCAAAACTAACACCAACTGAAGGTTTTCTTTTAAAATGCCTTATTGCGATCAGAGAAAGAAGAAGAGAAATCCCTTCTCTCTAATGACTGAGGCCAGTAGGAAGCTGGCAGGACATACCTGCACTAAAGCTTTTTCCTTTGTTGTTGTTGGTGTTGTTGTTGTTGTTGTGTGCCTTCAAGTTGCTTCCAACTCATGGAGACTCTAAGGCAAACCTATCACAGGGTTTTCTTGGTCAGATTTGTTCAGAGGGGTTTGCCCTTGCCTTCCTCAGAGGCAGAAAGAGTGTGATTTGCCGAAGGTCACCCACAGGCTTCCATAGCTGAGCAGAAATTTGAACCCTGGTCTTCAAGAAGCCATATTATTTCATTGTCTGAGATTAGCATTAATTTAATGGATAAAATAATTGTCATAAAATGTAGCTCCAAACACATACAAATCTAGCAAGCTCAAACATTTATATCAACCCTTTACTCCAACTTTATGTACCACTGGGTGGTATCAATAAGAGAGTTAAGTTGTAGCTCTGTGTATGTTCAACATACAAATCTGGCAGACACCATACAGTAAAGCAGGCATTGTCATTCTCTGTTCTCTGAAACGCCTGTATCAGAAAGCAGATTTGGAAATTACAGTACTGTATTTTAATAGGTCCTATATTCATAGGAAGCTGCATTATGCTGGTACAAATGATTAGTCTATCCAGATCAGCACTGTTTACATTGAATGGCATTAGTTCTCCAAGGGTTGAGACATGAATCTTTTCTAGCCCTAGTGACATATTCCAAGGACTGAATCTGGAAACATTTGCATGCAAACTAATGTTTGCTCCATGAATCTTTCTCATTTTGTGGATATTACGCTGTCTGAATTGTTTTAAGATTATAACAAATTCCTTCAAAATTCATTTTAATTATCTCCCCAAGTTTTAAATATTAATATACTCACTTGACTCAAACATTTATGAAAATTTCAACACACATTTGCAGAAGCTGTCAAGGCTGGACTTTTGGTAACACCCTTTGCTAATCTAATTAAATCATTTAATTTATAGTGCATGCACAGCAAAATATCAAATTTGGGCATATTGAGCAAGTATTTATGTAATTTCTCAGAGACCTCAAAGCCAGGAAGAATTTGCATGTTGATAAACCACAAATCACATTTAAGATGAGACAATAAAGAAATAAAACACAGAGAACTAGATGAAATGTTACCTTTGACAATTATAAACTGAAATTTAGCTAATAAAGTTGTTTGGCTAGAAAATTCCTTGTCATATTTTTAAAAGCCCAGATGAATGGCTGAGGAAGGAAGGAGGGAGGGAGGGAGGGAGCTACTGGAACCCTGAAGTGTTGCCTCCTATGGGATTAAACAGAGGCTCAGAGGAGAGCAAACTATTAAACATAGTACAGAAGGAGGACAGAACAGAGGGAAGGAGAAAGAAACACTAGGAAAAGATTGTGGAAGAAAGGAGCAACAACCATTTTTTTTTTTGCCCTCACAAAGCCTGAGGCCAACACCAGAAATAAGCATGAGAGACTTTGAACACCCATGGGTACTTAGCTCAGTAACTGGACTCTGTCCCCTCTTGCTATCTTTGAAACTGTATACCTGTCATAATATTCTTATTGTTTATTCTCCTCTTTCCCCATACCTTTTAAATACTTTCTCCTGTTTTAATAAGTTGCCCACTGCTTACTTCTCTTATCCCCATCCAGGACACAATGGACCTGGAATTCTTCCCTCTTAGGAATCTTGTAAGTGATTGAACCCAGGCGCCTCAGTTTTCAAGTAAGAAAGGCAGGGGTTATACAATTATTTACAGCTTAAAGAAATTTACATTGCAATTATATACCAATTACTTGTACATAAGGCCTATTGAACTCAAAGTCACCTTCGTTCCTGGAGAAGACTTGCACAGTACTCCAAATGAACACATGAGAGTGAACGGTAATGGTGGGGGGGGACAGCTTCTTTGTAAACTTTGGTCTCTTTCACACATCATATTTATAGCACTGCTGTTTCACTTTACCTGCCATGGTTCCCTCCTACAGAACTCCAGTTTAGGTTGGGATATTTAGAATTCTCAACCAGAGAGATCTAGTGCCCCACCAAACTACAAATCCTGTGATTCCATAGGATGCAATCATGAAAGTGGAATCATAGTGCTGTATTTGCAGGACAGGGCCCCTCTATTCCATGTGCTTGCTCTGTTCCCATCACTTCCAAGTTTTATACATTCAACATGAAATTAAAGAGTATTCTAACCATGTTCAGCCAAAGGCACTTAGAAACTTTCCCACAACTGAGGATGTCTAAATAAGGATAATGTTATACTGTTACTTGTGGATAAAGACTGGAAATCATTAAGCCTATCTTTAAATATTGCTTAATAATATCCTCAAAAGTTCATAAACTTAGAGCAATAAATTCTGCACATCATAAATATCCTACCATATAATTTATACAAAAGGCTACAGCTTTCTTTTTCTTTTGGTTAACCATTATGCATATAAATATTTCTCTTGAGAAAATCACCATGCATACCACACTACAGAGATTAATAAGAAAGGGAATCTTGTTGTAATTATCCAAATAGCTGGATATGTCCTTACTTGAGATGATAGCAAGTTGCAGTCCACATGCATTCCCTTCCCTGTTTTATGTCGCTGAAGAAGCGCTGCCATAATTGATCCATATGCATACAGCCCTGTGGCAAGATCGGTCATAGCTACTCCAGGCCTAACTGGCTCACCCCCCTGGAATCAAAAGAAAAGAAAACAAGAGGGGAAAGGATTGACTTTTCAGTAGCACACACTACATACTACCACCATTTTTTTTCTTTAGTGATTCCTACTAACTATACACTTGGCTGAATCCTCTTTAGAAACTGGCTAGCAGGATCTCACTTTCAATTTAAAGCATTATATGACTTAGCATTGCCACAAAGGATCCCAACTGATAGCCATGTTTAAATATTTGAAGGGATGTCATCTCGAGGAGGGAACAGGCTTGCTTTCCACTGCTTCAGAGACTGGGACAAGGAGTAATGGATTCATTCATTCATGTCATTTCATTTATTACAGCAAACAGCCAGCAGAGTAATGGATTCAAGCTGCAGGAAAGGAGAATCCACCTGAATCTCACGAAGAACTTCCTGATGGTCAGAGCTGTCCAGCAGTGGAATATGCTGCCGTGGAGTGTGGTTGAGTCTCCTTCTTTGGAAGTTTTTAGGCAGAGGCTGGATGGCCATCTGTTGGGAGTGCTTTGATGCATGGCAGGGGGTTGGACTTGATGACCCCTGTGGTCTCTTCCAACTCTTTGATTCTATGATTCTACAATTCTATGATCCATTAGTGACCTGCACTAAGATCTGGAATAATCCTTCATGTTGCTTTGAAAAGGAACAAACTGCTTGCTTACAATATTTATCACGGGAGACAGTGGCATTAGTCATGACATAAACGAGAAAGGACCAGAAAGGGAAGTGCCCTATATGTTCTGGCTCGTCTCTCCCCAGCTTTGTTCAGGCCTGAACAGAGCTGTATAAATATAGGGTGAACGGTTACGCATGACGGTCCTGTCCCCTACATCCCAGTTTGTGACTGCCTCTGCCCCTCACTTCAGACCTTGCCATGTTGAGTAGCAAGATGAAAAGGGGAGTTACTTTCTTTAGAACAAAGGTAGAACTCTCTAGTGTGATCAGAGACCATAGAAACACAAACAAGAGTGGAATTTCTTTTCACACTATGGCAATCAACAGAACACAGTCTAAACCGAAAGATATAGCATGTACTTCAGTGTAGTCGATGGAACTAGGACGCAGTCTTCTTCATAGATCCATTGTAACCTTTGGGGGCTGAAGGCCAATACATCTAAAATAAAGTTTTTGTTTCTACCACAGTTGGGAGTGTGCCAAGCCCTAAAGAAGAAATAACTTGCTCTTCTTGCAAGCTAGGGAGAGGTAAACATTCTATTTAGGGCAGGATATATTTCTACCATGTTCAGAATTACTTTTTGTTTCTTCCTTATACTGTATGTGATATACTATCACTTGAATTTCTATGATCTAATTGTTTAAATTGCAATATATGCAAAGTATCCTGCTTTGATATGGAGAGCAGAACAACTATTTACGTTGATGGTTCTCAATCCTTCCAGTCTGTGATTCCATAATTCCTTCAATTTCTATTAGAAAATTGCTGTCCCAGATCAGAAGACAAATTTCATGACAAGTAATACTAGAGGAGGAAGAAGTTTGATTTTTTTATGTGAGGTGGCTTTAAAATCTGGCAATGATCTTAATCTGTTCCCAGAGGTACTAGGGTTCTTGGCTGAACACAAAGCTGTCTATGTGCCAACACGTGTTGGTGTATCAACAAACATGTGTTGGTGCTGGTGTATCAACAAACAAGATGAAAAAAATGAGAGATGAATACACATGGGCCAATTGTATCATTTGGCAAGACAAGGGAAGAAATCGAATACCAGCAGTGCAAATCGTAAGGCCTCTTGTCACAACCCATCATAAACCCTCTTTGTCCCAAGATGCTTACAATTTAAATGTTCACAATGAAAAGAGGTAACAAAGAAAGGTGAAGCAAAGATTACAAGGTATGATAGGTGTGTAGTTCTAATCCTCTACCTGCCTACCTAGGAATGAGCCTCACTGACCTCAGTGTGGCTTATTTCTGAGTAGATGGGCAACGGATATGTAGTTAAAGATATTTAAATCTTCATTAGAGACAATACTGAACTGAACCATATATTTTTCTGTTCTTCATCTGACCAGTGTCTCATCATATAAGAAGTCAAATTCAGATGCCAATTTCTTATTCATTGCAGCCCTGTCTCTGCAATCAACATATGGCAGCAGATACTTTGCAAAGGACCATCCAAAATTACTTCCAGCATGCAGGATCATTCAGGTTATATTTCTGTAAATTATTTTAAACTGGCCAGGTGCCAAAGCAATCTTCATCAGTGATATAGTCACCTTCATAATTAAGCAAAAGCAAGATCCTTAAAAAGAGACAGTGCTATGTGAACATTAAAAGCTGATTAGGAACTCCATGGAGTTAATTGTTACAAGCTAATATGCTCATGCAGTAAAATATTATAACAACATTAGAACAAATTAAAAGAACCGGGGGGGGGGAACCACAGAGAATACATGGAAACTGTTAGTGATTTTCTCTTCAGGATTTATTTTCTGAATACACCATCATTTTTCTTATTCAGGCATTTTAGGCCCTACTGCTCTTGGCTTTAATCTGTTTCCAAATGTGCTGGCTGGAGATCAAAGCTTCACAGGAAAGTCTGATAACCAAATGATAATACCAGATGCAACATCATCCTATTTTACCTAACAGTCAGATCCAGCTCAATAGAGATTAGTTCAAATTAGAACATGTTTGGAATTGCCCCCAAATTTTAGCCATTTAGAAAAGTTCCCTGCCCCGGCAAGATTAAAATGTTCATGCAGGAATTAGAAGAAATATATCATTTTGCCATATTTATCATAGCTGCAAATATTCTACAGTGGTAGGTTCTGTTTTACTACTATGTCTTACACCACTTATTATTACTATTATTATTAGAAGAAATTATTAACAAATGTTTATTTTTTTCTTAAAAACAAAATATTAGTATATTTCACTGTTTAGAATTACAGATAATTTAGTTAAATATAAATTATTCCCACCAATCATCTCTGTACATATATATATATTATATTTTCAAAGTTTCCTTTATCAAAGTTTTCAAGTTTTTAACAAACAAAATCAAAGATTTGCAGTGCAATGCAGACTTTCATTTAAAATTAAACCTCTGTTAAATCAGAATAGTTAGCTGTAACACATAAATGCAACCTCTCATAAATAGTACAAATATCTTTCTTTATTAAACAGAATTCTCTTGTCAAGCTTTGTTCAGAGGGGGTTTTCCTTTGTCTTCCTCTGAGGCTAAGAGAGCATAACTTGTAGTGGATGTTGATGGCCAAGCAAGGATTCACTGGTCAACAGGGTCATAATTCAATGTTCAAACCATTATACCACATGGGCCTGGGGGTCTTTGGGAGGTCCTAGTTTTAGGGGGATGACAGTTTGCCTGGCGTTCTATGTGTGTTTTAGAGTGTCTGTGTTTTGCTCAGCACCGTATGCAAGTGAAAGACAGAAATACTTGTTTCTCAAATTTTTTGGTTTTATGGGGGTGCCTGTTTTCGTGCATCTATTTATACTTCTTTTAATAGGTAAGATATTTTGTAATGCAAGTTGTTTACCAAGCTTTCTGTTTCTGTCTGTTCTACCTCATGTGTATCTGTGTGTGTGTGTGTTCTGGGGAAAGTGGGGGTTTGCTTTGTATGGGTATGCAGGTATCTACTCTGTTTTTTTTATGTTGTGGGGGCTGTCTGGTATTTTTGTGGGGAAATTTGGGGGTTGCCTGGTGAGGTCTGTCTTGCTGTCTGTTGCCTGGTGTGGTCTTGGGGAATGTGTTGCCTGCTGTTTTATTGAAACTAATTTCAAATAAATGCAACACTAGACTTCTGGTGGCATTACAGCATGCCAAGACTGTTTTTACCACAGAGTAATGCAATTTCAACTGTTTCTGCTTCTTAAACCTCATCAACCTTGACAATTATTACTCACTATATTATCATATACAACAGTAAAGTTTTCAAAATTACAAAAGAAACATTTTCTTCCATTTTAAATAACATACCTCAGTCCCTGTGATGTGCAAGAGGCCAGAGACAGCAGCTGCAACAGAGTCATACCCTGCTCGTTGAAACTTTGGACCAGTTTGCCCATAGCCTTAAAAAAAGAGGGGCAATCAATTAAATCAAAATATACACAACAATATTGGCTAGCTGTTTGGCAAGAGTACTACAGATAAAGCAAAGTGAACTAGGTAGAAAAAGAAGACTGATGCCAATCAAGTTTCCCATTCTGAAATTCATGTAGTTTTGTGAAGAAAGATGCATCATAATTTATTGTTACACTATTTAAAGCACATGGACTTGTAACTAAATATTGTTTTTATGCAATCTAGGAGCACAATCCAAATCCTAAGCCTTTCTGCTTGTATGCCTTTTAGGCTGCATCATTATATCCGCTTAGGACAGGGGTAGGCAGGGTCCTCTATGGGTCAAAATTTCAATTCTGTTTGTGCCAGAATGCTCCCAAATGCACTCTAGGGGATGTGGAAGACATTTCCACAATGTCTGAAGCATCCCTGCCCCCCCCCACTGTCATTTTTTGGCTCCCAAATGCTCCAGAAAGGCCAACAGGAGGGGTGGGGGTGCATTTCCCTCAATGTTGTAGGCCCTCTGGGGTCAGTTTAGGCCCAGAAAAGGCCCACACCTATGGCCCTCTAGCTTTCCATAGTTTCCCTCCCCTGACTTAGAAACAAGAGACACACTTTCCTTTTTGTTTGGGAATAAGTCCCACTGAATAAAATGGAACTAAAGTAAAAATCAGCCAATAGTGACATCTCCCACCAGTGTTTTATACTCTGATACTTAAACAAATACCTATCGTTGCACAAGGAGCTGTTCTAGATAGCTGCACTAGATATCAATATATAGTCAATCCAGATAAATGGATATCCCTGTTTAATGACAAAGCAATAAGAAACACCTCCAGATATGTTGTTCTGTCACATATCAGCTTTATCCACGATGACCAAGCAACATCTTTCCTTCACAATTTAACTAAATAAGCCAAGAAATACAGACAATGCTTTACAAGAAAAACCAAGCAACGCACTGCATTACTATAGCTGCCTAAGGTACAAGAATGAAAAATTATGTCTAGCAAATGGCTGTCACATTTTGACAAGGAAAGGTAGCCTATTCCAGATAGGCCAGTATACCTACTGCAGAACATCCATTCTGTAAAACAGACACTAGCCAAATTATTTGCATTTTAGTAACAACCGATGGCAAAGTTGAGGTAATTCAGGCTTCCTTTCCATATAGGCTCGGTTCTGGATCTCTTTTGAATGCTGGGCCCACAGTTTTGAAAGATTATTCATGTTTTTGAGTTGAGAGACCGGCCCACAAACTCCCAGTCTTGAGCTGAAGCATGAGTTTGGAATGTGTAAAAAAGAAGTTCTCATGGTGGCAGTGAGGTGGTGAGGATTGTGAAGGGAAGAAGACAGAGAGAAATCAGAGCTGGGTAAGCATGGCAACAGCAATCGGAGGCCAGTGACTAATTCATGAAATCCACAGTTAGGGCCAACAGCTCTTCATCCACCTTTTCCCCCTCTCACTGATTCCTTTCACCACCACAAAGAAACCCCCTCCCCAGATATACCAAGGCCAGTGCAGATAGACTATGGCAATGCTGACCGTCAGGGAGTGGAAGTCCCCACCTAATCCAGAGGCAATTACTATGCAGCACTGGAGTGGTTCGGTCAATGCCACTAAGCTTCACAGAACACCAGAGCTGCCATGGGAGAAAATTTCAAGGAATATGGGAAAAACAAGAAGCAGTATGATTCGGCAGAGAAAGGGCAAAGAAATAACTACAAAGTTGGAGGTAGAAGGATCCACAGCGAGGAGCAAGGAGAGCCTTGGATGCAAAAAGGTGGTGAAACAAAATAGCCAACTCTCTGAAAGTATTGAAAAAAGTATTTTCATTGCAGGCTATGGTTGACTTCAGAGAGGAGCAATAAATAGTGGGGGCAGCAGTGGCCAGCAGGTAGCAGCAGCAGCAACAGTAGCCTGGCAGCCGCAACAGACAAGGTGACAGTGACAGATGGAAGAGAGGCAGAAGAGAAACCAGCCTTGACCCTGGCCCCACTGCCACAACAATCTCCACCAGTATGGCGGCAGCCCCTCCTTGTGGTGCATGTGAGCAGCCTAAGTTGTGCTCAAACCCTCATTTCCTTTTCCTCCACCACAACAGCAGCTTTGAAAGAACTGAAAAAGCTTTATTGCTTGTTTTACTGTTTCTCTGGCTTCTTGATTATTGGACTGTGTTTTGACTTCTTCTCTTCAAATCTTGATTTGGCTTTCACTCAGTTGTTTGGCTTCAGTTCTCAATTATAGCTACCTCAATGGTTAAAATGCCCTTTGCTTCACTTAAGAAGGGCACCTCTTGTAGGGCTAAAATTCCTGGTATCGAGGGGCATCCATGCTGTCTTGGAGAAGACCACAATTTTTGGTCATGGTGCACAAAAGTCAGTCATCGAGGCTTAAAGTTCTTTTATATGAGCAAGTCTTGATCATTATGGATGTGCCAAAGGAGGAGGGGTACCACCAAAATGCTTATATAACAGCTCTAGAAGGTTCCAAATTATGCACTGTGTGGGTGCAGTAAACCTTGATTGTGTGAGTCACAGCAACCACACAGAAGAATTTCTTATTTCAAAAAATAGAGGAAGGAACAAGGGTAATCGGTAATCCTGGACTTGATCCTAAGTAATAGGGATGAGTTGGTCACTTAAATCAAAGTAGTTGGTACTTTGGAGGAAGTGACCATATACTCCTAGAATTCATAACTGTAAGGCAGAGCAAAGAAGAATACAGTAAAATGTAGCCCCTGGATTTCAGGAAAGTTCATTTTAACAAGTTCAGGGAATTACTGGGTGAAATCCCACAGCTAGGTCTCCAAATTCTAAGGAGATTGTGGCAGAGTCCCCCACCTCTTAGGGTAACAAAGGATACAGAAAAGTTGGAGCAGGTTCAGAGAAGGGTCACTGGGATGAAAAGAGGGACAGAGAACAAACTTTATGAAGAAAGGTTGGAGGAACTGGGCATGATCAGCTTGGTGAAGAGAAGACTGATGAGTGTAATCACTGTACTCTATAAATACCTCAAGGGCTGTCATAGAAAGGAGAGGGCAGACCTGTTCTTTGTTGCCCCAGAAGTTAGAACCAGGTTTAAAGGTCTGAAGTTACAGGAAAATAAATTCTGGTTGAACATTAGAAGATCTTATTTCTTGGCACTAAGAGTGATTTGTCAATGAAACCAATTGCCCAGAGTTATGGTGGGGTCTCCTTCTCTGGACATCTTCAAAAAGAGGCATGACAGCAACCTGCTGGGGATGCTTTAGCTGGAGGTCTTGCACTGAGGTGGGGGTTAAACCATAAGGCCCGTTTGAACTCTATGATTCTATGACTCTATGAAACAGTGGATACAACGTCACCCTTACCCTAGTATGAATTGTTTCCTTTTTAATCAATTTAATCAATTACTTTAACTGCATACAAACAGTTCCCTTCTTACTTTATGAACTCCCCAGCCTTCCCATTCTACACTATAAGCAATCCAAGACATTACTTTTCATTTCTCGTCCCATTCTTACCACTAACACACTCAGCCTCTTCCATGTACTTCTCACATCTGCTATCATCCTCCTACACCTTTTTGTTTTCAGTGGGTTATCTGCTCACATCACTTAATTTTCCCAGATTAGTCTTTCTCCCTCACACTCTACTCCATCCACTCAGTGTATTATGAAGCAGTCATACCTTGATATTTCATCTGTGCATTTTTTTTCAACCCAAGAAGTCTTTGCAAGTATGAACAACAGATCAGTGCTTCACACTCTTGCTTTATCTTAGCTACTGTTAACAACAGCAACAACAGAGTCTCCTTTGTACCAAGACACAACAGCGATCCATCTAGCTTCAGATTGTTCCACACCAGCTAACAGGAACTCTGCAGGGTTTCTGATGATTTGATATTGAATGTACACCTAAAGTATGTGTCCAGTCCCTCTCCACCATCTGTTTGTGACTACTATTTTCTGTGGCGTATCATAGCCTCCCACTCTCTCAGCCTTGAATTCTGACAAGCATTCTCACTCCTCCAATCAGGAAAGATAATTTACATTTTAAGGTTATAATCTTACCTTAACTATAGCACAAAAATAAATACAGCTAATGTATTCTTACTATACATTTACTTTATATATCTATATATCTATGTATCTGTCTGGGCTCCTTTTGGACACATGGTGCCTCTCCACAAAGAGTGTTTAAAAAAAAAAGTAAGAAGGGACTTAGAACACAGCATAAAACACAGGGTTGCTCGGTGTTTTCAAGTCACTTCTGACTTATGGTGATCCTAAGGAGATACTACCATGGAATTTTCTGGGGCTGAGAGTATGTGACACACTCAAGATCACCCAGTGAGTTTCCATGGCCAAGGGAATAGAACCTTGGTCTTCAGGGTTGTAGTCCAACGCTCAAACCATTATACCATGCTGGCACACATAGAGACCAATTATTTTAGAAAAATATATAGAATATGAAGTGACAACAATTATTATTTACAAGAAACCACTTCCAAAAGACTGACTGGAAACACAGCCAGCTAACTCACATTTTTCTTGGATAGATAGGATGGAATACTTCCTCTCCAATGTTTCCTACAGGGGTGGCCCAGCATCATGCAGCCAACCACCTCCTGACTGACTGGCTGCTGAGGGGGCCATACCAGGAACCGTATCTGGCATGGTGCCTCTTGGAAAAAAGACAGTGCTGCCAGGAGAGAGACGGCAACCACCTACACCACCACCTCATCAGCAAAGACCCAGGAAAGTCTTTCAGACACACGCTTAATTATTGTTACACCTTTTTGGAGATAATTCCAACTCCAAATATATACGAGGGCTTAGATGTATAGCTACTCAGCAAAAAATAAAATTGGCTTCTTTTCTGGCATAAAGGACAGTACCTTTGATGTTAACCTGTAACAAACTATAACATGATCTTTTGTTATTCTGTCTAAGTTTTTTATAAAAACTTCTCAACATTTGGTCAATAAATGAATTTTTTATTGGTAGAACACGTGAAATGCATCATAAAAGATGTGAGAATGCTTCTCAGCTGCTTTTCAGGTCACCTCTGATACACATACATCAGAAACCGATTCTGCTTATCATCAGAAATATCAAAGCACATTTGGCTTCTAGTAACCCTCAGAAAAAGCATCTATATTAAAATCTACTGCTGCATGCCAAGCAAGTTAGCTCCTTCCTAGAACAGGAATGTTGTTTATCTCTTGCTGCCAATATACATTACCAGATGTACACTTTCATTTCACACTGAAAAGGAGCAAATCAATACAAGGAACAAAAGCAGCAGGGTATTATTCAGAGTTCATTCAGCTTTAATTCCCATACCATCCTGACTTGCTTACAATAACAAATTGTATGGTGTTTATTTCAAATTTAGAAGTACATGTCCTCTGAATTCTTCAGGTTAAACTAGGTTTTTGCATCCTTCAGTTGTCAAATGCATAATTCTGCACAGTTTGACTGATTAGTGACAGACACAGTCTCTTTTCCATTGTCTCTTGGGCCTGTTTGTGCATAATGCACTCATTTAATTCTTCAGTAAATAGATTTTAAATCACTATACAGATCTTCTTTATATACAGAAAACAATGTTGTCTCTTGAAAACAATGTACTTTCCTACTTGCAAAGGCTATTTCTTTATTAGGCTAATGGCTTTCCAACATACAAGAAGACTGCTTGAAATCTCATAGATGGGATGATAGGAGGTGCTACCTTGCTAATTATGAATTTCCCCAATTGTTTGAAGTCTAGAAGTAGAGCAGGTATGAATAAGACCACTGCAGAAGGAGTCAGTCAAACCTCCTTTACCTGGTCATAAGAAGTGCGAAGGATCACTTTACTCTGGCAAAGGAAACTAAACCCTCTTGGACCATTGGTGACTTGATGGATTCTCAAAATACTACTGTATATTTATCTATACACTGATGAAATATCCATGTTATCTTATAGTTAATTCAATAGGATTATCTACCTCTTAATGAGTTTCAGCTGATCAATTGCCTTTTAACTGACAATCAGAATTTGGATTCAAGTTTCTTAGTCCCTGGCTATGACAAGAATAATACAAGAGAACATCATAGTGTAATGTTAACAAATAAGAATTACACAATGTTTCCAAAATAGGAATCCAATTTTTAAAAACAAAACAAAACAAAACTCAGTAATATGTAAGTGACACTTAAAGCACATGGGATGAAGTGAAGTTTAGTCATGTTTTTGCCAAAGGCTGGACAAAAATAAATATTGCTTAACCCTTTTATTTTCACTGAAAAAAATGTAAACAATCTTTTTTTAACATTTCCCCAGTGATTATGACCTTTTAACATCTGGTGAATAAACTTGTTCTGAAGAAATATTTATTCTTGTGAGACAACAACATAGATATCTTCTGAATGCCTCAGCTAGCCATAGTTACAAAATCAGAAGCTGGACAGAATATCATTTTTCAAGAATAGCAGAAGATATTAGATTAAATAAGGGTAAAAAAGGGCAAATATAATTTTCATTATAACATTACACCAAATATTTGTCAATGATGCACTGATGTTCTAATGTATAATACCAAGAAGCAATAGTGGCATTGCCAAAAGAATAGTTCACAATGCATACAAAATTTTTTAGCTCTATAAGTTTTGCAATAGCTGAACCAGGAAAATAATCCAGAGTTGTTTAAAAATAGGATTGAATTATTTGCCTGAACCAAAATCAAACAGTTTAACCAGATGATCTAAATTATTCCATGAAATAGATTTGGGAAAGTCTGTTTCTGGATATGTCCAGTCATTTGATTCAGTTATTAACTGAAATTTCTTCCATTTAGGTAACACAATTATTTCTTTTCACAAAGAAGAAGAAAACAAATAGACTAAAGTTATTTGGAGCTCTGTTTTTGCTTTAATTTTTGCTTCTTGCCTCAAACCTGTGACCAGTATCTTGTCACCTTACCTGTTTCTATTACCAGTTCTTCTTCTAAACAGGCAGTTTATAGACTGTATATAGAACTTGAAAACTCTTCCTGTTACCTGTCTCAGGTTGTCTAGCAGTGTTCAGCACACAGCTGACTTACTTTCAAAATTCCATCAAACTTCCATTGACTTGTGCCCATCATCTCCTCCTTCTGCCCACTGAAAACAATTGTGACTGCTAACACTATGGCAGCCACTACTGTTTTTGCGTCCAGCTACAATTCCCTTTGATAGCAATTGTAGCCACTGTTGTCACTACATTCAGTTCTTTTAGCTTCTCCATCACCAAATCAATTTCTGTTCAGCCTTCAGAGAGCGCTTAGCTCAGGATATGAAAAGTAGACAGTATGCTAGCTGCTAGTCTTCCTTCCTTCCTTCCTTCCTTCCACTGTTCCATCCTTCCACCCACCCAACATGGGAGGCAATTGGTGGTTGTTTATGCTGTTGTTCCTGTTAACGCAGGTGTGACAACAGAAACTGGGAAAACTGAACTCTAAATAAAATGTAAATGCACCAGGTTGTGAATGAAAAGGGGGGAGAATGGAGTGGAGAAGGGATTGTACAGTAAATGGGAAATGAAATGAAATTAAAGGGGAAAATAAAGTTTCTTCCCTAAATTATTTTTTACAGAATCACCATCATTTGAAGCTGTTCCATTAAAGGTTATCCACTTTAAATAAACAGATCTATTCCGCATGCTCCATCTTCAAGTAAACCAGACTATACCAGCTATCGGTGAGAGATGATTCCTAAGTGACCATCTCTGCTTTAGTTAAACTGGACATACATAATAAACTTAAACCTACTTCAACCACCAAGCTGTCAGAATACTTTAAAACAACATTGCTTCTAAGATTACCATCATCATTAACTGAGCCAACTTGCTTTGTGAGCAAGAACAGGCAGTTAAAGCCTTGAGAATACTCACAACACAACAAAAAATTTAGGATGGATCACAGCAATTACAGCACCAGTTAAACCATCCGGTGCAAGAGGCTATGTACATTCAATCAAGCTTGTTTAGCAAAGAAATCTTAATTTAGTAATCAACTTTTCCAAAAGGAGTTCATATTTGGGTTATGTACAAATCAGTTATTTCCCATACGTGACTTCTGCATTCTGAAATGGTACTTAACTTGTAGGTTGGCAACAATTATCACTCAACCTTTGCACAGCAAAAAGGCAAATGCTTTGCTATTCCTCTGATCCCAAATACTTACTTAGAGAGAAATTATACTGAAACCAATGTAATTAGGTTATGTTTATGTAAATGTTTTTATTTATAGCTTTTGCTCATTTCTAAAATAGAAATACTATTTAAAGAGGCCTTCAAGACTGAATTAATTATTGTATTTTAACATTTTTTTCCTATAGGCATTGCTAGTAAACACCCCCGCCTAGTACAGTCAGTATAATTGTCTAGTACTTCACTCCAGGATTCCAATTAGGTGCAAATTCCACATGCTAGAGTTAACTGAGGTTAAGAATTATGTGAAGACAAATGATATCCATGCTGGTGCCAACAAAGGTGATTCTTTAACTAGGATTTGAAAGCTGTCTTTTCTCATTTCTCTCACCAATCAACCGTTCTCCTAAATGAGCTTTTTCTAAGCTTCTAGCGATGTCTCAAATTCCTACCTCCAAAATTTGTCTTTACCCAATCAGGTGAGTCATATTATACTAGCAGCATATTCTTTCCCCTACCACTCTCTCTGTAATTAAGGCTTTTTCCTCTTGACTCACCACTTGCTCCATTCTTTCTTTGCTCTTTGCTCCTGTTTTTCATGATTTATACTGTAATTGTTTCAATAAGGCTTTGTTCTGTCACATATTTATATATTTATTTCTCAGATTTCTCCCCAAAATAATCCTAAATGCACTTCAAACACAGATACGTTTAAAACAATTAATAACACAGTTTTGGAACTCATCATTGAGGAAAATACAGTACACAATTAGTAACAAGTCCTTCCCTAGAAACTGGTCAGTTTACACAAAGCTGCCTGCCAGTCAGTTGACATAACATTTTTGTCTGTCATAAGGAGGACAACAGAGAGGGACCAGACTAGTCTTTGGAGAGAGTTCCTGTTCACAGGAAAAACTAGTTCTCACAGGCACTCAAATAATATTGGGATTTTTTTCAAAAAGCCTGGTTCCTGACTTGTTATATGTCTATGTCTTAACTGTGGAAAAGGACTCCTAAATCTTTCACAATCACAAGATTCCAGAAAGGGGGACATCAGGGCAGGAATCTCCAGTCTTCTGTTAGTATGAAGATTTCTGATAGGATACTGTCCTCTGGCAAACTCTGTGTGCATGTATAGGAACCCTCAGTAAGAGAACCCTGGCAAACCCTGCATAAATCCATGGGGAACATAACCTGTTGCCTCCTCTCATCCTGACAGTGACCCGTTCATTGTCTATCTTTGGGTAAAGTTTCTAAACATCTATGTACTCACTTTATCATCTAATGGATTAGACAGCTGAATTTACCAAAGAGAAGCTGATATGGTGCTAACAAGCACCCTACTAAAATCAGGGCAAGCTATGACCATTATTCCACATGCTGCAGGTGTACAACATTTTACTTTTTATAAGGCAAAAACAACGACACAGTGAGCAATCAGATCTTTCAAGAGAGAAAAAGATCTGGGCGCACTGGGACCTTTCACACCAAAATTTCAATGCCTAAATACAATGGAATTATATGGTAAGTTTGCATGCTCCTCCAGAGGGCACCTGAGAGTTACAGAGACACGGCTCTTCCACAGTTAGCTGCAAGCAGATCTACTGTTACATGTTTTCACAAGGATTTAGTGTAGCGCTGTCTTCTGTATTTCAGTCCTGAAGGCTTGCCACCACAGAATAGCAAATGCAGAAGGCATATTACTGCCACAGCCAGAATAAGCAAAACAGAAGTTTGAATATATGTTTGCTTGTTTTTCTTTATTTTCTTCTTTTTTTTTACATAGATGTATTGCTGTGTACCTCCAAGTCATTTCTGACTTATGGTGACCGTAGGGCAAACCTATCATGGGATTTTTTGTGACAAGATTTGTTCAGAGGGGGTTTGCTTTTGCCTTCCTCTGAGGCTCAGAGCAGGTGACTTGCCCAAGGTCACCCAGTGGGTTTCCAAGGCCAAGCAGGGATTTGAACTCTGGTCTCCAGGATCATAGTCCAATGCTCAAATCACTACACCATGCCGACTCTCATACAGGTGTTGTTGGGTCTCTTCAAGTTGCTTCAGGCTTCTGGTAGCCCTTAGGTGAATCTATCATGAGGTTTTCTGGGGCTGAAAGTGTGTGATGTGCTCAAAGATACCCAGTAGGTTTCCATGGCTAAGTGGGGAATCAAACCCTGGTCTCCAAGGTCCTAGTCCACAGCTCATCCTTAATGCAGGATAAAATACCACTGGTACATATTTGGCACAAAACTGGCAAGAATCCTAAACAGCTGATCTGTGTCGGACAGGAAATGATGACTGTATGAGGTAGGAATATGTACAAGGCAGGCCACACCAACCAGATCACAGATCTTCTATGTCACGTAAGCCTAGAATTTATTTCTGGTCCAGACATAAAGGGCTGAAGGAGAAACTGTTCTGCAAATTAGGAAGATTTCCATAAGCCATATCTTAAAAGAGGATAGGAGACAAAAGGCAAAACAGTAGAAAGCAATATTTGACAGGGATATCATCTTTATTTTCTGTAATAACTGAGCGAACAAATGCTGGTGATAATGAAGAAAACATCCAAACATAGAAACTCCCCAAGCTGAGTATACACAATGGGAATTAACCTACACATAACACTCCTGGGTTAAAATTTTAAGAGGCCTTTCCTGAATCCTTTTAAAACTGGGATGGGAACCATGTGGCCCTTTGGGAGTACAGTATGACTCCTGGGCTCCCTCAACCTCCTTCAAAACCAATGGAACCCTCTACATTTTTTCCAACCTGCAAAACAAGGTTTGGGGCCTTCTCTTTTCTCTCTCTCTCTCTCCTTCATTCAGGGAAACAAAACTCGCTGCGACAGATTCCACTTTCTAAAGTTATTCTGGAAGGCCTCTCCAAATCAGCAAAATAGAAAAAAGCCTAAAGCCCTCACAAGTGACTTGGAGTGATGCAACATTGGTTCCAGTCACCCAAAATGGTGTCTATGACAATGTGCAACCCACAAACACATATTCTAACACTAAAAATAATAAGCACTTCTATCTGTCTTACCTTTACTCATTTTATCCAAAAAGCAGCTTTATTCACACAAGTAGGCAGACTGCAGACAAATAACTGAAAATGAGATTTATTGTACATGGGTGTGTTCATTTTTCACATGTTCCCGAATTACTCAGATTTTCTCACTGGTGCATGAGGAATCCTGTTCTTCTAATACAAAGACTCCTTCGGGCTGGCTTGGTCTCTTGGGACAACCGCAACCTTTGAGACATTGTAGCAGCAGCTGGACTAGACTTTGAGGCACCGACTATTATCCCCCGCACACATCCCAGAGTCACACTAACTATCCAAGATGAGAAACTTTTAAAGCTGAAGCAATGAACAACAGACACGCAGCAACTCTATATACAAATGAAAGAACAGCCAGACCAGAAGATGTATGCCAGAGAAGATAAATTATTGCTATGACAAAATTTTCTGTTTTTATACACAAACAAATCACTCTGGTTAACACCAAGTTTTATGAAGCACCAAGCAGGCCACATGAAACTAGAAAGTCAGATACTGTGTAGAATTTTAAAAAGTACCATATCACATAAAAACTTAAAGTAGCAAGGACTGATGAAAACGATGAGCACAATCCCAGCTTTGTTCATCTGCTGCTCATGTTATTAGATTGTATGGAGATACACAAGGTCCAGATCCCCAAAACAGGAAGGAAAAGGAAGAAGTTGTAAGTACTTACACATATATTTAAATTTTAGCTTCCCACAGATCCACAGAACTGTATACATAACATGTCCGAAAATTAAACAACTACTTATTCATCTTGGCCAAAGCCTACGGAACAATAGTGCGCCTTGTCCATGAGCTATTGTGTTAACAACTGAAATGATCTCTTCTTTTTTAAAATCCAGAAATTGTTTTGAAACATGAGTTTTATTTTTTCATGTTTTGTGAAATATTAAAATACCTTTTCTCAAGACAACAGTTTATTGATATGAAGGGGTTCACTTCATGTAGATCAGGGTCCTCACATAAGCATCTCAGGAGGACTGTAGCTATTTCTGGCAACAACTGGTACATTCACATTGGAGGCTACTTACAGAGTGTAGCAATTGACAATGATCAGAGCAGCCAAAAAGATCTTGGCAATTCTACATACAATCTCAACATAGAGGTACCAGTTCTTACACTGATGCCTCAGCATGTAGGCTGCCTGTTAGTGGTCTCAGCCTCATTTATTTCCACCAGTAGGGGTTCTTATCTGTTCAATCACTCACAGAAATTCCTTCTGGAATTTTTTTCACACTAGCAAATTTTGGGTGTAGTAATATCCAAAATAATATGTCTGTTCCCACAAGGTATGTGAAGCCAATTATATGCATTTGTGCCTCCTCTCCTTTCTCTTTTAAATGCATCTCTTTCATCATCATCTTCTACTGCTGCCATCATCTTACTGAATTACAATGTGTAAGCCAGATTTACCCTTCCAACTGATTCTAATAATCAATGCATTAATTCCAAGTAATAACAGCCAACCCCTCCCATGTTGTAGCAGTGCAGCACCCCAATATGGGCCATTTTCATTTTCATGCTGTCAGGAAGTGGGGATATGAGCAAGAACATGTTCAGCATCCGGTTATTTTCTTGTAGCTGGACATACTGCAAGGATATGATCTGCAGAAAGCTCTCAAGTACCCTTGGAGGTCTGCAGATGCCTATTGTAGCACATCCCAGGATAGGAAATAGCTAGATGCATCCTTGCTCATCTCCCCCCTACCCAGACTCTCTGACAACATGGAAATGTCCATGCTGTGGGAGCTGCACTGCTTGCATGGTAAGGTTTTAGGGGATAGCATAAAGACATGTAGCTATGAAGATATAGCTATGCAATACACCTCCTGATGCAGGATCTCTTGCAATATTTTTCACAAGCACATAAATAAATGTCTCTGCAAATTCTGAAGGCAGTGGATCTTCACACCCAGTCAGAGATTCTCCTGAGACAAAGATGCTACCCTTCTAGCAGAATTCCTCTTTAGCACACCCCAACACACTTGTGTGGAAGGCCTAATTTACACAAAACTTTTCTTGTGACAATATTGTCTGTGTGTAGCATGATATCATAAGAAAAGAAGAGTGTTCCTGTTAGCTCTTACAATCTGCCTTCACCTTGGCTCCACCGAATTCTGACCTCGGTCTAGATCTCGAATTTGAGGCGGAAATGCATCCAACTATCCTTAGGGTCACCATAAGTCAGAAACAACACCATCATGGGTTTTTCTAAAGCTGAGAGTATGTGACATGCCAAAGGTCACCCAGCAGGTTTCCAAGGCCAAGTGAGGAATTGAACCCTGATCCAATCCAATCTTATTTCGATCCCATTTTTCATAGCCACTACCCGAACAAACATAAGAATAAAAAGAAAGTACATTTTAAAATGCCATACCTTCACATTAAAAAAAAAAAGCAGACAGCACAAGGAAAAGCACTAAATAATTTAAAAGCACTGGACCATAACACACATTTAGATACCTGTTATTGAGCAGTAAACAATCTGAGGAGCAATCTTGTTAACGTCTTCATAACCCAGGCCCATTGCAGCCAGTTTCCCAGGGATGTAGTTTTCCACAAAGACATCAGAGACAACTGCAAGCTACAATAAAAGGTGAAGATGAGTCAGACTCTTAATGAACTTTCAAAAAGTCAGCAACTCACCCCCTAAATTAATTTAAAATTTCAATAAACTAGTTAATTTAAAAATTACAGCAAACAAGACAGTTCTGGCACTGCTGCAGTACACACATCATATACCAAATGTGTTTTGCTTATTAAACTTTACAGTGCTGCATAAATTATTTTTATACCATAGAATGCAATTAGAGAGCAGACATCATGTCTGCCTTGGAGATTTCACAGTAAATCCTCAGATATACTGTCACAATGGTACAACTGCAGCACTGATTTACCATGGAGCTTTCTGTGCATATCGGGGCAATCTTCCACAGTGTAATTGTCAGTTCATAAGTGGGTAAAGAGGAAATAAAAGAATCCATTTTACTTGATTTTGCTGATGAATGAAGTTGTGAGTATTGGTAACAGTGTTATTAATGCCATAGCTAGCATTTTAATACAGGGTAAATTCTAACATTATATGTAGACTTTTGAAGCATGAAACACAAAGATCAAAGCTGATCAACCGAACCATTCACAGAAAAGATCAGCAAAGTGCATTCCTACAGACATTGTGGGACTGCAAATGCCATCAGCCCTATTCACATTAGGCAATGGAGATGAATGCTGGAAATCGCAGTAACATCTGCTAAGCTACTTGCCATCTATACTGAAGAGTAGTACTACCCAAAGTGATGGTCTGTGGACCTGTGCTAATAAGTGAGGCATCACCTCCTGGCCTGTGGCAAATGTCCAAGAAAGAAACAGTATAGGATAACGATATGGCTCAAATATGGTACCAGTCACACTGCAGGAAAAAAATGAGACTCTACTGCACTGAATAGCTTGAGAAGCACTGTTGTGCTGAGTAATCCTTTGGATGGTAATTCTCAAGGCAGGTGGCTGTTATGATGTAGTTGGGAAGGAGAGATGAAAACTGCGGAAAAGAAGGCTTCAGGAACAAATAGTAAACTCTCAACTTTATAAGCATTTTGTAGTTACAAATACCTTCCATTTCCACATGCGGCTCGGAGTTTATAGCGCATGGGTAAGAGAAAGAGTGTGTATTTTAAAATTCACATTAAGTCTTAGTGAACCTGGCATGGAACAGTCAAGGTACACAAACATGCTTAGAGCTAAACTGGGAACAGGAAACTGCAGCAAAAAAGAAAAAAAAAACCACTGCCCCCTCCATATGGTTGATTTCCTACCCATGGGAATTCTATAACTGTGTTCAGCTGAAAGCAGCTACAAAGTTCAGCATGCAAAGGCCTAACTTACTTCCAGATGCTTGCATATGTTGAGGGTGGGGCTTACATCTCATCCCCAGTTTTACCATATATTCAGGTGCCTCAGAAGGCATTAACTCTGGTACCAATATAGGGAATAATTTCTGTTTACTGTATATCAAAATAAAAATGGCAACTTTCAATGCAGACATTTCTTCTAAAATGTTTCTGTTCTTCTGTTTCTTCTAAAAGCTGGATTCACAGCCTCATTTAACAGATATTCATCCTATGCCTGCTTATTCAAATGACAGTGTCTCTGTGAGCTCCATAAAACTTTACTCCAAAGTGAATAGGCCTAGAAGCCACATGAGTCTGAGAGATTTATTTCAGCATACATAGGACTGCGCTGCAGAGTTGGACTGAAGTAAACAAAATGGAATTTAGTCATAAGTAACAGGCACTCCCTGAATTCCAATGGAACTTTGTCACTACTTTTTCTGGATTATCACTACAATGTACAGAGTATAAGGGTTTTTTTTCCTGAACACCTGGATCATGATTGCCCATTTATCTTCTACAGCATTGTTGACTTCTCTTTTTACAACTTAGTCCATCCAGAGTATTTATCATTTTATTTTATATTGCATTTATATATCACATTCTCCTGGACCCAAGTTGGCGAAATGACACATATTATTACTATCCTATATACCAATTCAAGATAATTACTTCTGTTTTGCTTTTCATCTTCTCCTCACTATGTCCAATGAAGATATATAGTAAAATTGTTCGGTATCATGAGTTCGCAACATGTTCAAAGTAGTTATGCCAGCCTCAGATGTTCAGGACTAATCATAACATCCCATTCTGTTGAGTAGCCCTCCATATTTTAGTTATGAGACATGTAGTAGGAGTTAAGTAGCAGCTTGCTTGTAACAAGGTATGAGAACCAGAGACCATTGCATAAACAAAGCTAAGAATGTAGTGATAAGTGCTGCCAGGCTAAACCAGAACTCCAAGGTCTCTTGCGGGCAGGATGAGAAACTCTCTGCCTTTTATGTTTTGAATTTTGCTAATTGCCTCCAGTTCACTCACTGAAGTCCCATACTATGTATCACGCTCCTAATAAATAGTGTTTATGCACTGTTATATTTGTGTGTGTGAATTCAGTCCCTGAAAGAGTAAGTGAACTCCTGTAAAAAATTATAACAATATGTATCAAAAAACTGAAGAAGAGCCTCAAGAAGAGGGAGCATCCAACAGAGTCATCGAAGCTCCAGGCGAGGGAATTGCCGAAAGAGACGAGATGGTCCCTAGCCAGCCTCCTGATGCGAGACCCAAGACATGGCCTTCGATTCTTCCATCCACCGTGACCAGAGGCCCAACCTGGGCCTGGGGAGAGAGACCAGAAACTGCTCGGCGCCAACGTTGCCGGGCTACAAGATGGGACACATCGATTGTCGAGACAAGCTTGATGGAACAACTTTTAGCCAGAGAAGAAGTGGAAAAGCAGCGAGAAGAAATTTCTAAACTGAGAGCTCAGCTGCACGACTGGAGACTTCTGGTGCCTCAGGTTGGGTGCGCGCCACCCCAGGTTCCAGCAGCAGCAGTTGCTCCGGTGGCTGTGGCACCTGCACCTCCCAGGATACCGGCACTGCAAGTGGGGCCCCGGCCTTTTCGAGAGTTGAAAAACACTTACGATGGCGATGGAGCCACCCTGACATATTTTCTCAACATGGCCTCTAATTATATGATCAACTTATGGGAACAGTTTCCCAGATGATGCCACCAGAGTCAGATACCTGAGCCAGCAGCTCAAAGGAGAAGCAGCAGAGTGGGTCGCCAGCCTGTTCGACTCATGAGCTGAAGAAACAGCCGACCTGCAGTTGTTCATGCATCGACTTAGAGAAAGGTTCAAGGATCCTTTCTTCCAAGAATAAGCCAGATACCAACTGAGAAAATTGCACCAAGGAAAAGGAACCGTTCGCAAATACACTCGAGAATTCAGAAAGTTAGCCACTAAGGTCCCAGAATGGAAAGCTGACATCCTCAAGCTATTTTTCCGAGACGGATTAAACCCTACCATCTTAGATTGCTGCCTGACCCAAGGGGATCCTGCCAGTGTCCTGGGATGGATGAAACTAGCCAGAGAAGTGGACAGCATCATGGAGAGTGTCCAGCTTGCCCAGCAAAGACAAGCACAAGAAAGCAGTCGCCGAACCCCGGCACCCCAATAAACCACTTTCCTGAGCAGTGAGGAAAAGAAAAAACAACTCAAAGAAGGTACCTGTTTCCAATGTGGGGGGAAAGGCCACATCGCCAGCGAATGCTAGGGATTGAAGAAACCCACTGAAGAAAAGTCGGGCACCTCCACCACCCAGTCTGTATCCTGCAAAGCTGACACCCTGAAGCTGCCAACCAAATGTCCCGCCGGCGGAACCGCTGCTGGAACTTGCAATGGCGAGGGCAGCCCACTGACTACGTCCGACTCGGACAGCGATGACTGGGATCCTGACCAGTCCGCAAATGTAAGTACAATCAAAACTCATCATGTATATGTTACAGTAAACTTACAAGGAAACGATGGGAAATTACAAATGTACAGGGCCTTAGTTGACTCAGGCTGCACAACTAGTTTATTGAATCCCACTGTGGCTAAAGAACTTGTAGTAAAATTTAAACCCCTAAAAAAGGCCGTCAAGTTATCTCAAATTTCCCATGGCAGGGAAAGGACCAAACCCATCCCTGTTCAAGTGGGAAACTTACAGGGGCAACTACGTTTCCTAGTGCCCACCAAAATCAGGTTTCAAGTAGTTCTTGGGTACGACTGGCTGAAAAAACACAATCCCCAAATTGACTGGACCCAAGGATTACTCAAGCATAACCATGATGTAAATCTAGTGCCCGTACCAAATTCCCCTGACTCAGCACTTACTTTGAGTCCTGAGGAACTGCAGAAAACCCCGTTAGAATACCAAGACCTGCAGAAAGCTTTTGAAGACCACGAAGCAGACAAACTGCCCCCACACAGAAACTTTGATTGCAAACTCAGATTGATAGATGGAGCTAAAATTCCCAAACCCAAGATATACCCTATGAACAACCAAGAACTAGAGGCTCTAAAAAGATTCCTGAACAAAAACTTACAACATGGATTTATTAAACCCTCATCTGCTCCCACAGCCAGTCCAATATTTTTCTGGAATAAAAAGGATGGAAGAGAACCGAGGCTCATTGTGAACTATAACTTAATTAATCAGGCAGTACTGCCTAATGTGTACCTGATTCCTTTAACTAAAGATCAATCGGTTAAAGGCAAATTCTTCACCAAATTAGACCTCAAGGATGCTTTCCACAGAATACGCATGGACCCTGAAAGTGAGTGGTTTCCAGGGGGATTGAGTACTTCTCAATCCCCCTGGAAAACTACCAATGGACTGTTCTCCCTTTTGGATTACAAGCTGGTCCCGCCACATTCCAAATGTTTCTCAATTTTGTATTACAAGACCTCCTCTACAAAGGAGTTGTTGTTTACCTAGATGACATTTTGATCTACTCAGAAACCCTTGAACAACACACCGAACTCGTACGTGTTGTGTTACAAAGACTCATAGACAATGAACCTGTAGTTAAACTCTCAAAATGCGAATTTCACACTCAGACTTTTGACTACTTAGGGTACCGTGTTTGTCAGAATACCCTAAACATGGACCCCACCAAAATTGACACTATTTTGAACTGGCCTACCCCCAAAACTAGAAAGCAACTCCAACAATTCCATGGCTTTGCAAACTTCTATCGTAACTTCATAGAGGGGTTTGCCACAATTGTTCTCCCTCTTACCAACCTCTTGAAAAAAGCAACCAATAAGAAAACTAACCAGTGCAACCGCATCCTCTGGACTGAAAAATGCCAGACAGCAAACAAAAATTTACATCCGAACCGCTTCTCTTATTCCCTGATACTAGCAAAAAATTCATAATTCAAACTGATGCCTCTGATTTCGCCATGGGAGCTTTCTTCTTCAACATAACACAGATAGCCACCTTAAACCATGCACCTTCATCTCCAAAAAATTCTCCACCACACAACGCAAGTGGCCAATTAGGGGAAAAGAAGCCATGGCCATCCATTTCGCACTCACCTCACGGCGACTCTTCCTTGAAGGTGCTAAACTTCCTTTTCAAGTCTGGACTGATCACCACAATCTTGAAACTCTAAAAACCTCCAAAGAACTAACCCCTAAACAAGCACACTGGGCTGAATTTTTCCAGCGATTTAGATTCAAAATTGTTTTCAAACCTGGGAAAACTAACACTTTGGCAGATCTGCCCTGCCATGAACCACCCTCCTTTTCTTCTCCTACCAAGGAAAAACCTCTCTTCTCCCCAAACAATTTTGGATTTCAAGTCACTACCTGAGTACAACAGCAAGCCTGGGAATTAGCTTCAACACTGCTTGATTCTGCTTTCCAACACTCTTTGAAATCTGCCTACCAGACAGACACATGGCTACAAACACACAAAGACTCAATCACCTGGGTTAAACATTTGGCTTTCATCAGAACTAAAATCTACATACCACCAGCTAGCTGGATCAAAGTTTTGAAGAGATACCACGATTCCAAACCTGCTGGACACTTTGGCTTCCTTAAAACTCTACATTCCATCAGAAAACTTTTCCACTGGCCAGGTCTCACAAAACAAGTCCAAGAATATATAAAAAACTGCCCCGTTTGCAACACCTGCAAATCCTCTTCATTTAAGCCACATGGACTTCTCCAACCACTTCCTGCTCCCTCCTTACCTTGGGACACTATTTCATGGGACTCCATAGTTGGTCTGCCCAACTCCCACAGATTCCATATCATTTGGGTTGTCACCGATCATTTCTCCAAACAATCTCATTTCATTCCACTAAAAAAAGTGCCTACCGCTGAAAAAACTAGCCGACCGCTTCATCAATAACATCTGGAAACTCCATGGACTGCCTTCCACAATCATTTCTGACAGAGAACCTATATTCACTTCCAAATTCTGGACTTCATTCCTTAAATCTCTCGGCATTTCCCAAAAACTCAGCATCTCCTATCATCCCCAAACTGATGGACAAAGCAAATGTGCAAATCAAACCTAGAACAATACTTATGCTGCTTCATCAATTCCAACCAAAATAATTGGTCACTCCTCCTCCCTTTTGCCAAATTTGCTTACAACTCCGCTCTACACTCCTCCACTGGCAAAACTCCATTTGAACTTGTCCTTGGCATAAACCTGAAACCCTTTCAAAGGGTCAAAGATCAAAATGTCATCTAGGTAAACACCACCCTCTCTACAACACAACCTACCTCACACACCTCTTGGAATACAAAAATTTCTTCCACTTGGGACTCTGTATGTTCCACTCTTGAAGCTTCAAAAGCTTCTCACAAATGATTTGCTGACCGAAAACGGCAGCCCAATCCTACGTACCAGCCCTGGGATCTTGTCTACCTCTCCTCCAAGAACATTTCCTCCAATGGCCCCTCCAAAAACTCTCCCCCTTGGTCCTTTCCCAATCAAACATGCCATTGATGATGTCACCTTTGAACTTTCTTTGTCTGACGCTTACAAACTTATTCACGCTGTTTTTCATTCCAGCTTACTGAAACCAGCTCCTTTGAATTCTTCTTCAGAGATTAATCCAACTACTCAACCGGCTGTTCCTTCATCGCCAGTATCAACACGCCATGTTTAACTACTTCATTTCCTGTTTGCATTTCAACTGTTGTCTCCCCTATTCCCCTTTCTTTTCCACTCCCCACGACCTTCCCTTTTCCCTCTTCATCACTGCTGTGCTATGTGTTGATTCATTTGTTTTTTGGGACGGCCAGGATGTCAGGTATCCCTCCATATTTTAGTGATGGGACATGTAGTAGGAGTTAAGTAGCAGCTTGCTTGTAACAAGGTATGAGAACCAGAGACCATTAGATAAACAAAGCTAGGAATGTAGTGATAAGCACTGCCAGGCTAAACCAGAACTTCAAGGTCTCTTGCAGGCAAGATAAGAAACTCTTTGTCTTTATGTTTTGAATTTTGCTAATTGCCTCCAGTTCACTCACTGAAGTCCCATACTACGTATCACGCTCCTAATAAATAGTGTTTATGCACTGTTATATTTGTGTGTGTGAATTCAGTTCCTGACACATTCACACTTCTGGACCAGCCAAGATTCCTCTGTCTGTGCCTCTTCTGAATCTGAAATATTCACCAGCCATGTTGATCTCCCTCATTTCCTTGGGTCTTGAAGGAAAGTGGCTCTCATCTTCCTTGATTTTCACTGACAATTCCCCAGATTATACACAATGCTAGCCTACCACTGGACACCCTTCCTGTTTGCCAGTTTCCCAGTATATCCTACCTCCCGCATAAGTATATGTGCATATAATGAGGTCAGAATTCATTTAGAAGTTACCTGTTTTGCATTAGTTTAAACTGGCCAAAAAACCATTTTCTGAAAATATCATATATCTGGGCTGATTAGCATGAATACATTAGAACATGTTTCTGTAAACTTGTGTCATCATATCAGCCATCACAAGCATTATTGCTCTCGCTTGTGGATTGTTTTGTTTCACTTAAGACTAAAAAAGGAAGCCAGGCAAATCACAATTCAAAAAGACGGTTGGAAACTTAAACAACAGTAATGCATACTAGTTATGAACAGCTTAGTTAAAAATGCAGATTACACCAGGACTTTCCAAACAATGTACCGTGACGCATTAGTGTGTCGCCTGAAGTGTGTAGGTGTGTTGCCTACAAACTTGGAAATGTATGTTACTATTTATAAGTCATATATTTTTAAAAATATGTGAAAGGTTTTCATGAAATATGTTGTGTCCCCATTCATTTCAATATTACAATTTCTGTATGTGTCTGTATCTCTTATAAGGGGTTAGCTTAACCTCCAGTTTGCTAGTAAAACTGTTCCGAAATGACGCATGTCTAAAAAGTGTGTCACCGATGTGAAAAGTCTAGAAAGCTCTGGACTACATCCACAAATGGTCAATATAACTAGGGAATTTTAATGATGTGAATGCTGCTTGAATAAATACCATCATATTGAAACACAGAATGGAGACAGTTGGTAATTACTCCCATATTATGAGGAAGTTCTCTATGACAAAATTTTAAAGTTTTTACTTGATTCTTAATGTTCTATATGTTAAACTAATCAAAATTCTGCAAAGCTAATCTATTGAAGAACAAAAATCATACAAGCCTTAATGTCAAGTAGAGGGGCCTAAGGAATATTTGACTGCCTTTTCTTCTTCTTGGACATTTATACTTTACTGATTTGACCATTACGGTGTTTCCTTGAGTCAGTCAATCTATTCTCATTTGGATTAATCCATCTATATAGAAGAACAACTTGGATAACTTGAGACACTAGAAGAAAGTGATTGTTCACTGAAGTTTCAATGGCTGTTCCACTTGTCTCTGTCAGATCAGCAGACAAGAGGAATCAACAACAAAGAAATATCCCCACATTTGACAAGATTCTGGAGCCTCTTCAGGTATTTCAATTGAAGTGGAGAAAGGTTTCTCATTACTCAAAAGGCAAACAGCCTACAGATACCCAGGTGGACAGGGACCACCCCCAGCAACAAAGCATTCTGTTTCTTTGGCTTCTGGTCTATTTTCTTCTATCTGAACCTTGAATCAGAGAATCAAGAGAATTCTACCTCCTTTCCTTCCAGTCTTCAGCCTTTTTACCAGTACAGCAACTATCCATTCTTCAGCAAGGAAAACCATATCAGATTAGTACTGGCTCCAACATCATGTAGCTAAATTAATGCAAAAAAAATGGTATGCCATTCTGATCCATGTCTAAATCAGAGTCCATGTGTCCTTTGCAAAGCAACAGAACAGAAATTTTAAAATGCATTGTTGCTGTTAACTGCCATCAAGTTGACTTTGATTTATGGTTACCCTATGAATCAAAGACCTCCACATCATCTTATTCTCAAGCATCTTGCTCAAGTCTTGCAGACTCAGGGACGCATCTTCCTTGACTGGGTCTGTAATGTGATCTTCCTCTTTTCCCGTTGTCTTCTATCTTACCTAGTATTATTGTCTTTTCTAGGGAGTCATGTCTTCTCATGATATGCCCAAAGTACAACAGCCTTACTTTAGTCATCTTGGCTTCCAGGGAGAGTTCAGGCTTGACTTGCTCTAAGACCCATTCATTTGTCATTTGGGAAGTCCAGGGTATTCATGGAACTCTTCTCCAGCACCACATTTCAAATGAGTTGATTTTCTTCCTATCAACTTTCTTCATTGCCCAGCTTTCACAACCATACATAGAAATTGGAAATACGATGGCATGGACAACCCTAACTTTAATATTCAATGATATATCTTGGCACTGGAGGATCTTGTCTAGTTTCTTCATAGCTGCCCTTCCAAGTCTTAGTCTTCTTTTGATTTCTTGATTGCAGTCTCCATTTTGATTAATGACTAATGAGCCAAAGTATGGAAAATCATGAACTATTTCAATGTCTTCATCATTTCCTTTAAGGTTATGTAAATCATCTGTGGCTATTATTTTTGTTTTCTTAATGTTCAACTGTAAACCTGCCTTTGTACTTTCTGCCTTGACTATCTTCAGTAATCATACCAAGGTTTTGCTGGGTTTTGCTAGTAGTATGGTACCATATGCGTATCTTAAATTTTTGATGTTCCTTCCTCCAGTTTTCACATCTCCTTTCTTCAGGTCTAATCCTGCTTTACGTATGATAAGTTCAACATACAAATTAAACAGAGAGAGTGATAAAAATCCATATTGCTTAATTATAACCACTTGTAATAGGTATGAGAAACTTGGACCTGCCAGGGTTTTTGGAATGTACATTTCATAATCTCTTGCTACTGACCACAGTCCTTCAGTGTCTGAGGTTACTAAGAGCTGAAGTCTAAAACATCCAGAGGGCTAAAGGTTACCTTTCATTATAGAGAATGCAGTCAAGCTCTTACAAAACTATGCAGCCCTTGTGCTATGTGCAAGCCGGTGGGGGGGGCTAACTCTCAGTCCCTCTCAATCTGCTCCCCCATTTTTGGTCAAAACTGGGGATCTTTGCTCTGAAGGCCTCCAGGAGGCACATTTCTCCATTTAATTGCTGTTTTGGAGACCCCTCTGCAATTGAAAAATGTCTACAAGCAATGTTACTTCTGATTTCAAGAAAAAGATAAGAAGTGTCCCACACAGTCATGGAAAGCCCAAAAAAATTGAACAGGTACAATCACTGGACCCTCCCTAATATTCCATCCCTCTTTGAGGCCAGAGCTTGGCCTGTAGAAGGGTGGGGGGAGATAAAGATAAGTCATGGCAGCTTCCTCACAATGGTTAAGTCAGATAAAAGAACCTTGACAAAACCATGACCAAAGTTTACAATATAAAAGCCATTTCCTCTTCCAAGGCCCTTTGCTACAAACAGGGCATATCAATAAGATACTGGTATTTAAAACATACCTCTTTAATGATCTTCGCGCCTTTCGGATTCTTCAAATCAACAGCAATACTCTAATAAAAGTGAGAAAATGCAATACAATATTACAACACATTCCTATTTATTCATTACTGATAAAAACTCACTAATCCAATTCTTGTTTACAGAATTGCTGCATCCCATATTTAATATCTGTTAATGTCAACGTTATATGCCCATGTGATATCGAGGAAAAACATACGGTACTTTAAAAACATTTAAAAGTAGCAGCAGGACATTTTTACCTTTTTATTTCTGTTTACACTGAGAAAATAAACACTTTCATTTCCAACAAAAGGTGGTCCCCATGATCTTGTATCATCCCCAGTTCCTGTAAATGATAATAGCCTATGTAAGTATACTTCCAACAATGTCCTGTACAGCAGTGCAAACTCTGCTATATATCATGTGCTTATTTCCAGTTCACTTTCTAACATCTTCATTATCAAGGTTTCTAATTTTATCCATCACAGAAAAAATGATAAAAATCTAATAGAGACAGAGACTCATATGGGAGTGTTCTTCCTCCTTTCCTTCACAATCTTTGGAAAGGGAAGGAAAGAGAGAACAGATTTTTCCCAGGATGTCAAAGTGGTAAGGAGATTGTGCTAGTACTTTTAAAAGATTACAGATTAGAAGTCCTTTTGTTATCGCATGAATTTAGATCACAAGTGGATTAGCAGCAAAATTGAAAGGAATTATTTTTTCTCTTCTACAAGAAGGAAGCAGTTGTGCATCAGGCACTAAAAATATACTACTCCAAAGAAAATGGCTACAAGTGAGTAACTTTATACCCTGCTAAGCATCCATTACAGAAGCAAGAAATGCTAATTAATGGCTAATCCAAATACATACATATAGGAACTATGTCATGAATACATTATTATCTCTGCATACAAGCACTGCACATGTCCATATAGGCGGTCCCAAATTATAATACCATATCCCACCCTAGGGGTGTGATTTTTAATATTAAAATGAAGCTTTATGAGGCTCTCAGTCACCAAAGTTCATTTCTTGTTGTCACTTCCCCTCCTCCTGGCCTACTCCAAACACTGCAACCCACAAAGTCTACCTCTCTTTCACACCTGCTGAGCCTACTCAGTTAGTTATCTCTTTTTTCTGTCTATCATTATCCTACTTAGCTTCCTGTTATTCTAAGTTCTACAAGCTGATTTTCCTGGTATCTACATCCAGCTGCAAGCATACGCATTATTCTCATTTTTCCTGACCCCGTTGTTCTTTTTTCCTAATTCAATGTGCCTGCTATTAAGCTATTGATTAATTTTTTCCTAATTATTATGCCCTTACACTTTCACACTACATAGTGATAGTTCTATGATTCCACTTTAACTGCCATTGTATCATCCAATGGAATCCTAGGATTTGCAGTTGAGAGAGGGGCATTTAGAATTCTCGGCCAGAGAGCCCTAGTGTCTCACTAAACTAGAAACCCCAGAATTCCACAGGATGCAGCCACGGAATGGAAGTGCTATAATTTAATGTGAAAAGGCCCTACACGTGGAACATTCCCTTTACCTGCCGATACAGGGCAGACCCAAGACTGAGACTGAGTAGCAAATTTTCCCTCCGGAGACCAAGTAGCAAATAACACTACTGCTGCCACCACTTAAGGTGCTGTCCTGCTCACACCCAACCAGACTGTTTAGGCACCTAAGGCAAAATATTCCACAAGTATTTTTTCATCACAGTAATAACCCCGCTAGGCCATGGAAACCCACTGGGTGACCTTGGGTACACACTTTCAACACCAGAAAACCCCACGATAGGTTTGCCTTAGGGCCACCATAAGTTGGAAGTGACTTGAAGGCAAACAAGAACAACAACATTAAACAGTTTGATACCCTTTCCTGACACCTAAGGCATCAGTTTCACTCTGCCTAATGGTAAGACTGCTCTCTCCTGTCCACTTGGTCACTCCACCTTCCCTTCTCTCTTACTGGCAAAGAGCAACAAGGCAACAGACATAAAGGCACTCCCAACATGTAAAGAGTGTTAAAGGGACATCTGTAAACCCCCAGGCATATTTTCTTTCGCAAATAGCACATCTCCCTGTAATGCATTTTACTTACGACTGCTTAGACAAAACTTTCCCAGGCTGGTACCCTCCAGAAGTCTTTACACTGCAGAACCTCTCAGCCACTCATGGAGGCTATGATATTTGCAATCCAACACACATGGAGGACACAAGGTTGGGGAAGGCTGACTTGCAGGATTACAGTGAGAATGATTTGTGCTAAAGGGGATGGGAGGCCTTTAGCGTTTCTTCTTATCACAACCAAATTTTGACATCTTTTTTCATAGACAAGAGAACTGAAGAAAACCATGGAAAAAAACTCAGTAAGTATTGTTTGAGATGCAATGAATCTGCTCTTTTTGTTACTTGTCTCTTAAATTCCAGTTAACAAGCTTGGTAAAACTTTATGCAATGTACGCCAGGTCTCCCATATCCACAGAGGATATGTTTCCAGACTTACCATGGATAATGAAAAACCTGGATAATAGTGAATGCTCTACTTTCACACCCAGGCCAGGGAATGTGGTGAGGGAAGAAGGAAGCACTATCAACCAGCTCCTCTTTCCTGCCTGCCTCTTTTTGCAACTGCACTTGGCTAGTAACCTCCCCCTTAGGTGCCAAATCCAGTGGGAGGCCTGGCTGCGCAGTCATGTGCCTCTCTTAGCTGAAGAGAGAATGCCTCCTGATTGAGAGATGCATATGGCTCCATACAGCCAGGCTTCTTGCACCTTTCTTGGCTGAGGAAAGACTGTCCATCTCCTTCCTTGGCTGAGATTGGTGTGTGACTCCACACAGCCAGGCTTCCCACACTTCTCTCTGCCAAGAAAGGGGGAGACTCCTTCCTCAGTCAAGAGAGGGACATGGCTCTATGAAGTTGGGCCTCCTGCCAGATTTGATGCCCAGGGAGGAGGCTACTTTCGGGAGCTCAGTGCAGGCAGCCTCGTCCTCCATTTGCCTTTGCTGGTGGAGCATTCAGTGCAGTGACTCTGTAGGAACCGGTAGCCTGGCACAAGGAAGAAGATGAAAAGATGAGGAAGGAGCCTGGCTTGGAGCCCCAGGCATTTGCTGCGTGGTTCTTCACCCTCCAGCTGGCCCTGGCAGTTGAGGGGAACTAGCTGCACCCCAACATACAAGTCTTCCCTTTGGCTAATCTCTCTTCCATGGGGGAGCAGGTGAGGGGGAAAAATATATATATTAAAATATATGGATCGCGGGTAAGTGAAACTATGGATATCAGTCCAGCGGTCTATTGTATTGTTAAATACCATGAAGGCACAAAATACTGTCTGATCATAGAAGCTAAGCAGGGTCAGGCTTGGTTAGTACTTAGAAGGGAGACTGCCAGAGAATACCAGGTGTTGTACACTATATTCAGAGGAAGGCAGTAGCAAAGCACCTCTGCATTCTCCTTGCCTATGAAAACCACATGAGATTCATGAAGTTGCCATAATTTGACAGGTGATTTGAAGACCCTGCATGCAGCTGCAGCTATGAATATCGTTTTGTGAGCTGAGAGGTGGGATATAAAGTTAATAAACAAGTAAGTAAAGTTAAAATAAATACTTAAGGACAAACCAACATTTCAAAGTGTCCCAGTCACATCTTGACTGTAGCCTATTTTCACTGGAGTTGTTAGTATAACATTTCAATTATATTTTTTGCAGTCTTTGTTTTAGCTCATTATCTTATATGCAAAATCTCTTAGGGTACTACTTTGCCAAAAAAAATCCTATGCTCATAGATGTTACCTTTTAAAATTGTTTTATACTTTATACTTTATACTTTATGTTTTATACTTTAAAAATTAATGCTGTTTTTAATATGAACGATTCTTTAATTGTGTTTGAACTTTTGATCATGACGTTTTTAAATTTTTATTAAGATTTTTTTCTAAAGTCATTAAAAGACACAACCATTTTAAAGAAAAAAAAGTTGCAGTACGAAGGAAAAGATAAGTAGATAAAGCACACGAAATACAAAGAAAATATACATAAATGGAAAGATGACTTCCAATTTTCTTCTCGGTGGTTATAAACCCAAATATTATGACCTTACCTCCCACTTTAAAAATAACCTACTGTATTTGTTCCGATAAAACAATCCTACTAACTTCCCAAACCTAGTTATCACCACATTTTCTCTTTCTTTCTTTCTAAAAGTCAGTCAGGAGCTCCCAGTCCTTTAAAAATGTCACTAGTTGTTTCTCTGTAATCAAAGCAAGTAATTTGTCCATTTCTGCTAAATATTTCCATTTTAACAGCTGGTTCTCTGTTGTTGGTAATGTTGAATTCTTCCATCTTTTTGTATATAACCGTGTTGCTAAAGCCATATACTGCAGCAGTCTTCCATTTCTCCTTCCCAGTTCTTCTATAAGTCCCCAAAGAAAGGGTTCTAGTTTCAATTGGATATTCATCTTTAAAATCTGCTGAATAAGATTATGCACTTGGACTCCTTGAACGTTTTAGTTTTTTCACATGTCTCCCACATATGATAAAACGTCCGTTCATGCTGTACATACTTCTAACAAAGTTTGAAACATCTTTCTACATTCTAGCCAACATCTCTGGGGTCATGTACCAATGATACATCATTTTATAAAAATTCTCTTTGAGATCATAACATAATATAAATTTCAACCCCTTAGATGACATGTTTTGTCAGGAACTGAATCCATACACAGAAATAGTACAATGCATAAAGCACCATTTATTTGCAGTGAAGTACATGTAATGACTTTAGAGAGGAGACTGAAGGCAAAGCAAAAGTACATGAGCTTAATATTCCCCACATTTCCTCCCCTCTGATAAGAGACCTTGAAAGCCAAGCCACATTATCAGTACATTCCTAGCAGCTTTAGGCATTGTTTATATAACACTCCCTGGCATCTACTGCTTCTACTGCTACAAGCCTCGTAATATCTTTCACTTGACTATATATCCCATTACTCTATAAGGAGGACATCCTGATATTTTTCCCATTGTTCCATTTGTAAGCGATATTCCAAATTCTGATCACATTATCATGCAATCTTTAACTTGCTCCTCCTCCATATCAAATTTTGGCATAAGTTCATGCATTCTACCAGTCACATGTTCATCATCTGTAGATAGCTGAGTTTCAAACTCAGATTTACAATTTTCAAAACCACAGTTCTTTTTATTCATCTTGAACTTTTCAACTAACTGTCAGTAAGAAAGCCACTGAAAAGTATATCTCTCTCTAGCAACTGTTCTTCTGTCTTAACTTTGTATTCTTGGTAATTCTCTAGCAAGTCTTGATACATTAACCATCTTTCTTTGCCTATTATCTCTTTTCTATAGAGGCATCCTGTGCCTCTATACCTATTCCATATTCCCAATAAGGCACATCTCATAAAACGATTGTTAAAATTCACATTCACTTTAACTTTATCATACCATCGTTATCCATGCCATCCAAACCTCAAGGCATGCCTTTCTAGGTCCAATAGCCTCTTATTACTCAGCACAATCCATTCTTTCAACGAAAGTAAACACCATGCAGCAAAATACCATTTTATGTCCAATAAACCCAAACCTCCTGTGTTTAACTCCTGGTTTTTTGCCTTGCCATTTAAACTTAGACAGATCCTTCTATCATTGCTTAAACGGCACATCATTAGTCAAGCCCAGTACTGTTTAGAATAGAAACAACATTCTAGGGAAAACATTCATCTTTATTACTGAAATTTTCCCAAACAATGACAAATTTGGTTTTTTCCATCTTTACAAATCCCCCTTAATTTCATTCCGTGCTTTAACATAATTACTCTGAAATAACATACAATTCATATTTGTCATAGTAATTTCTTGATATATAATCTTCATTTTTTTATAGTAAAACTATACATTCCTAATTTTAGTTGATTCTCATTTTCTCTATTTTTGTCAATATCATTGTCTTTTGTTTATTGATCCTAAAACCTACTAAATCATCAAATTCTTTTAATCTTGACATTAATGAATCTATACATTCCAAAGAGATTTCCAATGCAATAATAAACTATTGGCAAATGGACTTAGTACGTGTGTGTGTGTGTGTTTATTTAAAAAATTAGGCCTGCAATTCTCTCATCTTGTCTTATACCTCAAGTACCAAAACAAACAAAAATGGTGACAAAAAGCATCCGTGTCTTATTCCCTTTTGAATTTCACACAATTTTAATTCCCCATTAACTGTTATTTATGCTGTTTGTTGGCTATAAATTGACTTAACCTATTTAATGGAATTATCCCCCAAATTCATCTCCTCAAGCACTCTAAACAAAAAGACCCAAATCAAATTATCAAACACTTTTTCAGCATCTAAAAAAAATAGTACCATTTCTCATTGTGTCTCTATAAATATTCTAAAATGTCTAGTATATTTCTAATGTTATCTTGAAGCTGTCTTTTAGGTAAAAATCTGTATTGATCTCCATATATAAAAACCTGGAGAATTATTTTCAACCTTTCTGCTAAAATCATCGTAAATATTTTATAATTATTATTCAGTAATGATATTAGCCCATAGTTCTTTGTCAGGGTCAAAACTTGATTCTGTTTCAATATTAACACTATATTTGCTTCTTTCCAACTATCACGAATCATCCTATTCTAAAGGACAGAATTGAACATCTGTTGTAATGGTGATAACAATATATCGTGAAAACATTTATTGTAAAGAAGTGAATGGCCACTCAGCCCTAGAGTTTTACCAATTTTAATCAAAAACCTCTATTAATATTATTGGTGCAATCAGAATCTGTTTCCAGTAGTTTGTAATCTTTGGTAAATTCTGTATAGATAAGTATTCATCCAGTTTCTCCAAGGGAACCTCTTATTATTTATATAAAGAAGAGTAATACCTATGAAAAATGTTCTGAATCTTAATGTTATGAGTTATGACTACCTTGATCTCTTGTAATTTTAATACTTTCCTTTTCTTGGATTCAAGCTGCAGGAAAGGAGATTCCACCTGAACCTCAGGAAGAACTTCCTGACAGTCAGGGCTGTCCGGCAGTGGAATCTGCTGCCTCGGAGTGTAGTGGAGTCTCCTTCCTTGGAGGTTTTTAAGCAGAGGCTTGATGGCCATCTGTCGGGATTGATTTGAGGGTGTTCCTGCATGGCAGGGGGTTGGACTGGATGGCCTGTGTGGTCTCTTCCAACTCTGAATTTCTATGATTCTATGATTCTCATTTCTCAATTTATAAGCCAACCATTTCCTAATGTACTCATTAGGCTGCTCTCTGATTGACCTAAATATGGGAAGGGGGGAATCCATTTCCTTATCTCTGTCCATTTTTGTGTCTTTTCTTACAAAAGTTTGTACTTTTTTTCATTTATTTGCTCGATTCTGCTGTCACTTGAGCAATGATTGATTCACTTCTTTAAATTTACATCGAACAAATTGGCTTCAGAAAGGGTAAGTCAACCTACGATCATTGCCTGGTCTTGAACCATTTGGCTGAGAAATATTGCAGTTCCCAAAGTAAGGGTTTATATGTTGCATTTATTGATCTGAAGTCAGCTTTTGACCTAATCCCAAGAGAGAGACTATGGATTAAACTCCTCGCCTCCTTCATTGATAAGAGATTATTATGGCTGATTATGAACTTGTATAGAAATACGACTATACAAGTAAGATGTGGCATCCAGGGTAACCTTACAAAATCTATTTCTATTAATAAGGGTGTGCGTCAAGGTTGCATATTGGCACCTCTATTATTCAATTTATATCTTAATGATCTCTCAGCTTTTATCTCCCCAGAAGCCGTCATCCACCTAAACTGGGCTCGGTTAGCATACCGTTATTGCTGTATGCAGACGATGCAGTTCTCCTCTCATTTTCTAAAACAGGCTTGAAACAAATGCTGAGAGTTTTTGGAGGTTATTGCGAAGAAAATCGCTTAATCATCAATTATACTAAAACTAAAATCATGGTCTTTTCTAAGACCCAAAGGCGGTCTAATTGGGTTATGAATGGACATAAGTTAAAGCAAGTTACATGTTTCAAGTATTTAGGAGTAACATTTCAATGCACATGTGGCTGGGTATCCCAACAGTCTGCTGCTATTCAGTCAGCCAATAATAGTACCAAGGCATTAGTTCGATTTTTTTACACCAAAGGAGGCCAATTCTTACCGGCTGCACTTAGGGTATTCCAGGCTAAGGTTTTGCCACAACTGTTATTTGGGATCCCTATTTGGATCCAAGGTTTCTCTGTAGCATTAGAACGGATCCTCTCCGCTTATCTTCGAAAATTATTTGGAGTGCCCAACTGTGTACCTTCAGCCGTTTTATGGCTTGAAGCGGGCTGCCATTCAGTTGAATGTACTGCCTGGATGTGGGCTCTAAGGTATTGTCTTAAACTTTTTTATGCTGGCCCGGAGTCAGGGTACTTGTATCTTGTAATGAGTGACAATTATACCACTCTTTGGTCTAAAAATATCAAGGAAAAATTGCAGAGAGTGGGATTTTCAAACAACTTCCTCATTACATATGATTTGCCCAGAGCGCAGCAGATTCTGGTACGCCGTGTAAAAGACATTGACACACAATACTCTGTATCTTCTGCCCGTACTACCTGCTCCCCCATTAGTTTAGGGCTGCAGTTTAATTCTGAGAGGGAGGCACACTATTTACAAAATCTAAATTTACATCTAAATTCTTACTTTAATTCTTTCCCATTTTTCATGCTTCCAATCAGGTCAGTGCCAGCTCTTTTAGTACTTTCTGTGACATATCTGTTGGTGTTGAGGGCAACTCTAGCTAATACTCTTCTTCCTTCAGATGCTTTGGTTTTAAATCTAGTGTTTATTTTAAGGCCAAAAAACACACAAATTTATAGTTGCAGTTCTAAAACTGACCACAAGATGGTAGTCTTGTAGCATAGATCTCCAAAAGGCTTCTGTTTACAGCTTTAGAATTAAACCAAAGTGTACTGAGTACACCAAGCTCCCACAGCTTCCAAATCATGCTAGACTGTACTTGATCTTATCTCCTCCACTCAAGGTAAACAATCCATATTCCCATGCAATGTAACTTCTTATTTTTTTAAGAATCAATGTCCCCTTTCCACTTGTAACCTTATTAAGACCCAATTTCCTTTATATTTTTTGCCTTGAAAATACAGTCCCTTAAGGTCAGTAATAAGAGCATCAGAAAGCCTCTCTCAGTTCAATCAATCTTTATTGCACAGAGACACTTAAAACAAAAAAAAATATCCATCATACAGAAAAGCTAAACAATATAAAAAAGACAGTGGCAATATCAATTCAAGGCTTGTTTAAAAAATTTAAAACATAATAGAATTAATTTCATTTAATGAAATTTAAAAGAGATACAAGTCCCAAGTATTTCATATGTGTCTGAGTCATAATTTTAGGAACTTTGCAACAGTCTCTGTTCCACATTTTTCAATATCTCCTAACCAAGTACCATTCAGAGTGTCTTCCAAGGAATTTATATAAGAAGAGTGTAATTAATATTAATTTCTCACCTCTATAAAAATTACGAAAGAAAAATAAATGGGATAAAGACTCTACTGATCCATCCTCACATGAACAAACACGGTTTTTGCAAGGAATTCCCTAGAAATGATCATCCAGCACAGCAGAAGGAATGACATTAAGTCTAGCTTTAGTAAAAAAACATACGGCCAAATTTTCAAGATAGTTTGCATCCCAATCTGTATTAAATGATATTCCTAGATTAATTGGAGAACAGTTAGTATAAGCAGCTGATAGAGATTATTGCATATCTATACCTTTAATCTGGTGAGCAAGAATCAATTTTGCCTTAGAAAAGTCTTGGGTAGAAAGAAAGCTGTCAGAGAAACCTATTTGCTTTAATTTGTCTCTTATAGTTTTTGGCCATTGGCTAATGTTGTTGCCTTCCTGCAGGAAATGCATAGAACCTGATTCATGTCTCGCATAAATAATTTTTTAGTTTGTTTCTTAATATACAGCACCAAACAGTACCTTCGAGTAATGAACAGCAGCCTCAAGCAGTAAAACTGCTGATGGCACATAGCTTAATACACAGAGCAATTGTGCAAAAAAGCTGAATGTATTTGTTGAGGAGAAGCACAGAATCCTGCCTAGAATGCCAAACACCAATCATGACAATCCCTTAGCCTGGAAAACCTTGAGTGAAGCAGGAATGAACTGTACTATTTCAGTATTAAAACAAAAAACAAAAACCCAGACCATCACTTTAGCTGTATTGGATGGTGATTGGATGGCAGAAGTCCAGTGACATACCCATAACAACCATAATTTTGGTTTTGCTAAAGTTAATGGTTAGCTGGTTTTCTTTACAGTAATCCATAAATGCTCTCAACATTTGCTTTAAACCAAATTTAGTGAGAGAAAGAAGAGCAGCATCGTTTGCGTACAGGAATAAGGAGATATCGACTGTGGCCAATTTTGGAGCATGAAAAATCACTGAGGAGAAAACTGTAGAAAAGTCGTTAAGGTACATTAATGTGACCGCAAGAGTACAGCCTCAACACACTCAGATTACAACAGGGATAGCTTTGGTTAGACTACCCTGTATTCCACATCTCATTTGTGCGGTGGCATTCTGATAGAGGCTCATGATTAGGAAAAGTAATCTTTCATCAACAGAAAAGGCTAGAAGTTTGTCCCTCAATCTATCTCTGGGTACCAAATGAAATCTTAATTTCAAGTCTATGAAAGCAAGATATAGACTATTACTCAGTGATCTTGTCTATTTCTGTGCTCAAGGTCAAGAGTGCCCAAGACCTGCCCTTTCTGAAGCCACTTGGCTCATTTCCTAGGATATTTTCATCCTCAATCCAGCTAACAAGTCTGTCATTAAGGTATCAGGCATGAGTTTACCCACTACTGAAAGTAAACTAATGGGCCAGTAATTAGAGAAATTGTTCCTATCGCCTTTCTTATAAATAGGAATTATAATAGCCTGGGACTAGTTGTTGGATAATTGGGCAGTCCTATTAATTTGAGTGAACAGAACTCCTAGGAGAAGTGCCCACCAAGTGGTGTTAGCCACTGTCCATTCCATTAGCAATTTGACTGATAGTAGAGGTAGCCTAGGACAGCTAGTGGAACTGGAGGAGCATTGTTTTCAAAGAACCAAGAAACTAACAGCCCCATGTTTAGAATCTCGCACCTTAATGAATACACTTTTTTTTTTTGCTGTGTGCTGATCTGTAAAAGAAACAACAGTTCGAGCATGTGTATGGTTATTAAAAAAGTACTCCACTTGCACAACACTAGTAGCAGTAAGAACCTCATGAACAAAAGGGTCTAAATTATACAAAAGGTGATGCCTACATTCTAACAGAGGCCCTTTCCACATGTGGCGAGCGAAACACTCCCTGCCGCTACTCACCAGCTTTTTGGTGGGTCCGTTGGGGTCTGTCCTGACGAGGAGCAGTGCAAGCTCGTTGCTCCACACTGCTCCGGTGTCCAAAATGGCGGCTTCCGGTTGGTGGAGGCTCTCCACCAACCAGAGAAGCTCGCCAGCCTAAAGCCCACCCCCAGCAGATCTGCAGGCACACACTACTGTGTGCCTGCAAATCTGCATTGGAGCGCAGCGACAGAGCGACACAGGGTCGCACACTCCATATTTTTAGAAACCTCTTAAAAGAGGTTTTTAAAAAGCACGCTGTGCAACGAGTTCCAGTTGCTCCAGAGCGGACTGAAGTGCGCAACTACGAAAAGTAGTCTGTCCCAGTCCACTCCGTGGTGCAGAAGACCTCCGTTGGAGGCCGCTCTGCACCATTTTAATAGGCCCGTGTGGAAAGGGCCAGAGTCTGGTTTGGATAGTTATTAGAAACTGATTTGTGCTTCACCAATATCAGATTCCAGTCCTTACATCTAAAATTGTTCTGATCGGTTAAAGACTGGAAATCAGGAGAAGGAACTGACTACCTATCAATATAACTATGGCACCACCTATTTATGGTGGTGAGACTGCATGCCCCTGTGAGGCAAAAGGTTGAACGTGATGGCAGAAGTGCTGCTAGTAGGATGTCCCATGTCAGATGGGCTTTTGCTGAAGAGCCAGACTAAATGTGTTAAACAGCAGGGGATCTCTCAGAAATAACAGCAATGGCACCACAGCTAACAGCTGTTAGCACTAAGAAGAAGGAGGAACTGGTAAACCCCCTTTGAATGTCTTTTACCATGAAAACCTCATGTTGGGTCTATCCAAAGTAAAGCAAGAGACAGTGCAAAAAGAGGAGACTCTGAGGTTAAAAGGCACTCAATAAGCTGCTGGAGAAGAGCAGTGGAAAACAATGAATACCTCTGTGGCTAATGATGAAATTGGACACAAGCCAAACAATGTTTCAACTGTTGACATGCTCAGAGGTGAGGAAAAAGCCCAAACCTGCACAACGCATACCATAAAAACATGGAACATGAGAAGCATGAATCATGGGAAGCTAGATATTGTAAAACAAGAAATTTAACATATAAAATTGCAGTTCTTGGGGTTGAACAAACTAAAGTGGGCAGGAATGCGACATTTTGAATTAAGTAACTGCACAGTGTTTTACTCAGGAAATGAAAATCTAAGAAGAAACGGCTATTAATAGTGAGAAGAGATATAGCAAAGGCAGCTGAGGAATATAATATCCAGGGAAAACCCATCAATATAACCATTATCCAAACTTATGATTCAACTACAGAGGCAGAAGAAGAAGAACAAACTGAAAGATTCGATGCTGGATTCAAGGAAGAAATTGCTCACACAAAAATACAGGACACGTTGATAATATAGGCAACTGGAATGCAAAAGTACAAAATAGAACAGAACCAAAGACTGTAGGAAAAACTGGCCTAGGATCAAGAAATGAAGCAGAAGAGTAACTGATTGAATTTTGTGAGGCCAACAGTTTGTTCATCACAAACACATTCTTCAAGCAATGAAAATTCAATTGTATACATTGACATTACTTGACAGCCATTACAGAAATGAAATAGACTACATAATTGGGAGCAAAAGATGGAGAAACTCCATTTTCTCTTCAAAAAGAATACAGATTGTGGTATGAATATTCCATGAATACTCAATATCAACAATTAAAATAACGATAAAGAAGAACCCTAAAGCAACCATCATGCCAAAATACAATCTAACAAATGTAAATGTAAAGATAATGTAAAAAACAGCTTTACACTATTTAACCTAATTGACTGGGGACCAGAAGAATTTTAGACTGAAGCCAGGGAAACTGTCAGGGGTGGAATGCAGAAAGGCAATATCAGTAGCCAAAGAGAAGAAGTCATCCCAATGGAGGAAAAATGAAACTCTTCAAGTAATTAAAGACAGACAAGAACCAGAATTTAAAAAGTAACAGAAAAGGGGTCAGAACCTTGAACACAACTGTTCAGTGACTTGTGCACAACGATAAAGCCAATTATTACAATAATCAAATCAGAAAAATAGAAGGTAAAAAAAAAGGAAGAACAAGAGAGCTTTTCTACAAGATCTGAGAAATCAAAGGCAAATTTAAACCAAGAGTGGTTTATGACTAGCGGGGGGACATATTATATGATGATGGAAACAACATATTGAAGAACTCTATAAAAGATGAACGTATAGCAGGTTCATTCAAGGAACAACCATTTGAAGAACCATATTCTACAATATTAGAAAGCAAAATGGAAGCTGCACTCAGAGCACTTTGGAGAAATAAATCTCCAAGAACAGATGGCATACTAATGAAACTGCATCAATCTACAGAAATAGAATCTAATCAAGCTCTAACCAAAACAGGTCAAACATATGGAAAACAAAAGAATGTCCTACAAAAGGAAATGTGCAATACAAATTCCAGTCCTGGAGAAAGGGACACAGGGACTGCAGCAACCATAGGAACATTGCATTAATCTCCCTTTAAACCAAGTGATGTTCAAAATTGTACAACAAAGACTTTAAGCATATATGGAGTGAGAAACGCCAGATGTGCCAACTGGATTCAGGAAAGGAAGAGGCACTAGGGAAAATATTGCAAATTTATGTTGAATAATGAAGTGCACCAAATAATTTCAGAAGAGAATCAGACTGTGCTTTATAGATTATTGCAAAGCCTTTGATTGTGTTGCTTATGGAAAATGATGGCTTGCTCTTAAAGAAATGAGTGTGCCACAATATTTGATTATCCTGTACTCAGGACAAGAGTGTAGATAGAATAAGGACAAAAGGAATGATTTCCATTTGGTTGGGAAGTCAGGCATTTTATCACCCTATCTGTTTAATTAATATGCTAAACATATCATACATACAGCTGGATTAAAATTGGAGAAAGGATGAGTGAAAAAGGTAACAACAGCAATTTAAGATACTCAAATGACACCATACTAGTAGAAGAAAATAGCAGACTTGGCAATTACTGAGGAAAGTGAAGGAAGAAAGTGCAAAGGCAGGTTTAAAGTTGAACATTAAGAAAACAAAAATAAGACTCAGGATGACTGACATAACCTTACAGCAGATAATGAAGACATTAAAATAGTTCAGGATTTTTCATACCTTGACTCAGTCATTATTCAGAATAGTAACTACAGTCAAGAAATTAGAAGAAGGCTAGGACTTGGGCAGCCATGAAGAAACTAGACAGATCCTGAAGGGTAAAGACATATCTCTGAATACGAAAGTTAGGATTGTCTATGCCATCATATTTCCAATTTGTTTGTATGATTGTACAAGCTGGCAGGGAAGAAAGCTGATAGGAAGAGATCAACTCATGTGAAAAGAGGTGCTGGAGAAGAGGTCTACAGATACACTGGACTGCTAAAGGAGGAGGAGGAGGAGGAGGAGGAGGAGGTCCTCAAGCAAATCAAGCCTGATTTCTCCTTAGGAGCCAAGATGACTAAACTGAAATTGCTGCACTTTGGCCATATCATAAGAAAACATGACTCACTAGAAAAGACAATAATGCTTGATAAGGTAGAAAGCAGTGTGAAAAGAGGAGGACCACATTAGAGATGGATGGACTCAGTCAAAGAAGCCACGGCCCAGAATCTACAAGACCTGAGCAGGGCTGTTGATGATAGGAAGATGTGGGGGTCTGTCGTTCACAGGGATGCCGTAAATCAAAATAGACTTGACAGCAGTTAACAACAATAACAACATGAGGTTTTTAAAGTTTTATCTTCTATCTTTGTTGTAAGTTGCCTTGGGTCTCATGTCAGGAGATAGATGATACATATATTATATGTGTGTATGTGTGTGTGTGTATACACACACACACACACACGTGTGTATATATTCTCCTGAGAACAAAGACATAAAAACAAAAAATAGATCAAGGAAAAAATTCCTGCATCTGCCTTAAATTATCCACCATGTGATTTACAGTGCATAAGCACACATTATAGGAAATTCAGTATGCATGTTTATGTTACTTACAGTTTTCTTAAAAGATAAGAATAAATCAGAAATAGTGATTTGGTGTTTTGATAAAGGAACAAAGAGCATCCTCTACTCCAAATCTGGACTTTTTTCAGTTTGCTAGCAACCAAACGAGAGATGTGAATGTGTGTGTATTTTTTTAAATTTTGACTCTTGTTTATCAGTGTAGTTCAGCAATCCATCTGGTCACACACCTCATGACATGTGATTATTTTTTTCTTAAGTCCCCTTGTGCTGCAGTGAACCCACCCACATGATACTGAGTTGCCTCCTTGTAAATGTAAATGGGCTACTTGCTGACAAGTAAGAAAGCCTAGATCTGCCCAAAATGGTTCCATTAGGACCGGACTGACTCTAAGTGAAACATGGAGGACTCCTGACACTAAGGGACACTGGCTCTGGTACTTTTTAAAAAAAGAAAAAAGAAAAGAGAACTGCTTTCTAGTGAACAAAGATAAGATGGCTAGAAGGAATTGGTGGAGCATCCAAGAAAGAAAGCAATCAGAGGAAGAAAGATTGCTAGTGATGTGGTACACAGGTAGGCAGAAGGTCTCGGAAGGCATCTTGCTCAGGGCTTCCTCAGACTGGACCATGTCAGCACCTACTTTAACTATAGCAAAAGACAGCATTGTGCCTACCAAGCAGTCAGGCTTACCTGGATGTCTCTCTGATCCTTTCACTTGGATTCCCTTGTTCCTAACCCCTGAATCATAGAGGCTGGTGTATAGATAATCTTTATATTTCTCATATAACAAAGTTGTATTTTTGCACAGAGAACAAGGACTAAGGCTATATTAGGCTGTAGATACAGGCATCTTGTTCACTTCAGAGTGGGTGTTTATGTGTGTGAATAAATATTTTCATAGCCTCAAATATCAGACACAAACATCCCGTTATACAAATCAACCTTTGTACCACAAAGAGGAAGGTGCACTAGAAGATCTTCTCTGTTACCCCAGTACTATAGGTTTTTGTAAGTAAAATCTGCAACTTCATTCTGAAACAATACAGTCCCAAGAGGCCTCTACCATACACTTCCCTCACCAGCCCTTAACAAACATGTAGACGAATCCTTACATCCATGACAGGGAATATACACAGATAATAGACCACATCTTGGAGACATTACTTTCTCAGACTACAGGAATTCTCCAGTCAACATGACCAGTGTACTGCAAAAGTAACTTTCCGAAGCTTTGATTTATCTGCCTATCCTCAAACACATGAGTCTTTGCATAGTTATTCCCTTGGATTAATAGAAACACAAAATATGAGATAAGTGCCCACAGTGACCAGTTAGACATCTGGAGCACTGATAGGTTACATATGAGCAATTAACATGCCTGTACAAGAGGCTTCACTAAAGACAGATGTAACAAGTAAAAACCAGTGGTGCAGTTTCCTTCCAAAAGTCACATGCATGTTTTGGCAATACTAGCTTGCCTGGAAAGTTAAATAGAGCACAGAAAATGTTTCTGGTGGAACAGAGCAAAAATCCAGGTCTATCAGCTCATAAGACTCAAAAACAATACCCAACATCCTGTATCACTGATATCAGTTTAAATACATATTTCTAAAACTAACATTTATCATTAAGTTTGAACCATAGTTACTGAAGTCAGGTTAACAGTGAGAAAGTATCTAAAATTATGGTTTGTCATTTCTTATCTTTGGTGTATGCTATAGCATATATCTTAAAGAAGAAAACATAAAAGTATGCACAAAATTATTAAGTGTATCATCTGTTTTTGAGAAGTAAAGAAAAGGACCTAACTTTTATTCAAGCATCCTTTAACATGCAGAAATATGCATAAAACTTCTTATATACAGCAAAGAGGAAGTTTATTATTAGTTCTATAACAGCAAAATAATCTCTGTATTTGCCAAGAAACTATTATTTGTTACACTTTTAACCTCACGCTTCTTCATACTTATGTTTAAACAGTGTGATACCTTTTTAAGTAAAGTCTCCTCAGTGTGGTTCACAGAAAAAAAAAAGTTCACAATGACAAAATAGAATTACAGTTAATGAAAATAAATAAGCATTAGCTTATCAACCATGTTTTCTCCTCCTGTGAGGCCCATTAGGCTGAGAGGTAGAGACGAAACTAGTAAGCTAGCATTTAAACCTGTAAGCTAGGATTTAAACCTGAGGCTCCAAGCTCTAACTTCAGTACTTCAAATAGTACACCACATTGTTTCTCCTTCATCACTTCTAACAGAAATCAGGTTTGTTAATAGAATTGTAAATCTTTCGTTAGCCAAGTATTTGTTGTTCTTGTGTGTCTTCCAGCCATTTCTGACCTATGGCAACCGTAAGGTGAACCTATCATGGGGTTTTCTGGGGCTGAGAGTATATGACATGCCCAAAGACACCTAGTAGGTTTCCATTGAAGAACAGGGGATTGAACCCTAGTTTCCTGGGTCACTGACCCCACCTTAAATCAACAATTGAGTCGAGTCACTGAGGCAACTTAAGTCTGACTTGAGTCTGAGTCAATCAACTGGAGTCTACATCACTGATCCAGGGCAAAGAAATAACTGAGCCAGGCAAATAAATGATCAAAAAGTGGTCAAAAAGATCAAAAAAACCCTATCTATTGTAGGGAACATGAAACACTTAGGTAGGCTTGCTTGGAACTAACAGACTGCACACATACACCACTTGTAAAGTTTCTCAGGTGCCTTGGCACCTTCTTCTCCCCTCTGAGCTCACTTTGCAAGCAGCACATGCATGGTCCCAAGCAAGCCTCCGTAGGCAAGAAGAACAGATGGAAGCCCACTATTTTGATGCTTGCAACACAGACAAGTTCCATTAACTGAACTAGGGAATCCACTTTCTGCAGGTAAGACTTGGGACTACATGCAGATGCAAGTAGTCCCAAGCAAGAACTGACAAAAGAACAGAGCCCACATTGAATTAATGGAATTTGTTCTTACTTTGAAAGTGTCAAAAGAGTAAGTTGACAGATAATAGGGCACTGAAAGGCAGAGGCTTCCTGCAGAAATTTAATTTCCAGAATAAAATGAAATCTGTTTGGAAGGATGAATACAACATTTCCTTGCCTTAGGTACATGCTACAGATAGCACTTGAATGTTTACATAGACACACAAGTTCAATGGGCTTTAGACTGAAGTAGACATGCATAGGAGATTTATGTATTCATACTTATTAGGATTTCATCCCAGTCCCTACTGCAATGTTATCCATAGCAGAGAAACAAAACAGCAGCTATGAGACCAGGCTAGAAAATTATTGCTTCAGGACAGTAATATCTTTTAAAGAAATACAAAGAAATGGAAAGTCCAAAAATATCACATTAAACTGCAAAAAATCCAAATTATTCTATGTCAGTGTTTCTAAATCTGCTCAACTCTTAGTTATTCCGGTTTTAAATATTTAACTGGAAATCAGCTAATTAGGAGAAATTATATGCCATCTTTCACCCATTAAGACAAAAATTGAATAAATGGTCAGACTTAAAACTATCAATATTAGGGAGGACTGCAGCAACAAAAAAGCAAATACTCCCAAAATTATTGTCCTTATTTCAAAATATTCCCTTATCTCTAAGCTAAGCAAACTTTTCTGAAATTCAAAACTAATTGATAAATACATTATAGGCAGAAAAAGAAACAGTTTTTCAAAAACAATTTGGCAGATTCAGGTGGGCTGGCAATACCTAATTTTAAAATATATTATGATGCATTCCAACTATGACAATTACTTTACTTCATCAGATAAGATACTCTAACACTGGGTAAAGTTAGAGATGGACAGTGATGAAGAGTATAATGAAACTTTACCCTATTTGTGCTAAACACTATAAAACAGAACAAACTTACTAACTTTTTCTTAAAAAGTTCTTTACTCATTTGGCAAAAATGGAAGAAATATCTAACGCCAGAATCCTCCCATTATTTTCCCATTTCTCTACCGTTTCAACTGTAAAGACAAAATAGGGCAGTTCCAGTATTGGAAGGAACATGGATTATGTACTACTAGAGACTAATTTTGTAGAGGAATGTTACCCTGATTTCTGGGGGTCCCGTGAGGGACCTAAGTGCGCTCCAAATTACAAAGATGGAAATTAGCAAAGAGCACAACCTAGCAATATGAGAGGCAGGGCAACGTAGCGAGATCTTTTACCCAATGTCTGCGGGGTCAGGCCGAGTCAAGAAGCAAACAGAAGTAAAATAATAATTGTTGTTTTATTGATATACAGTCAAACACGTGTATGCAACACACTCACACAGAGATCTATAGAAATAAAGGTTGGAGTTGGATAGAGGGATTTTAAGAGGGGGTTTTGTATGGGAAATACTACACCTGTCCTGAAGCCCGGGTAGTCTGAAGGAGAAGTTCGTGGAAGTGGAGTTTCTCAGCACGTGGAGCTGAGGGGAAAGCTCGCTGAACGAAGCAACAGCAAGGCGGGATGGAAGCCAAGAGCGATCCGAGGAAGTGCTCAAAGTCAGGGGTTGTTATAGGGGTAAATGTGGCCTTGGGCTAGTCCATTCTCAGGGATAACAATGAATTTCGGGCTGGAGACAAAGCCTCCGAAAGGTCAGAATTTTACATGATTGAGTTAAGACTGACTTGTCAATAGAGTAGCTAGTATGCAGATGCGAAGTGCTTGACAGATGAGTATTCGGCTAGTCAAGCTGCCTGCTCGGGGCAGGGAGTTCTTTGTAAGTAGCATGCATACATAATGTGGTACTTGCTTTGAGGTCTCCTGAAGCAGCAGGACGGCTATTTCTGGCCTGCCTGTATTTGTGTGGAATATTACAGCGATTAGCGGCTGTGCCTGTATGCGAGCTTTTCCGGGGGCCTCGCAAGCACATGGAGGAAAAAGGGGTATAGTAGGCCAAATTATTGCTATCAAAATGATATCTAATATCCCACAAGTCCAGGCTAGAAACTACAGTAACAGGAAGACCAATAGAGTTAGCAATATATTAAAAACAAATGACAAGATATGAATGTGATGGAGCCTGGAGAATGGAGTAAAACTAAGAAGCAGGCTGATCTTAGTAGCAGGTTGCCAAGGGTCCCAAGGCGTTGTGGATAAGAGAGGAACTCAGCCCATTGGTGCATAGGAGAGGTTGAACTTCTGGGGAGGAGCTCTATATAAGGGAATGAGTCATTTTTTTGAGGCAGATTCCTTCAGGGAAAAAGAAGGGAGGGTTTTGCTCGATAAGAGTTCGGTTTTCTTAGAGGTCTACTGAGAGGTAGAGGAGAGATCAAACCATTTCTGAGTGAATCAGAAAGTGAGATCTCGACTTAGAGATTAGGACTTTGAGCAGAGGAAGTCTAAGTGGGCATGAAAACTTTGTACCTGAATACTGAGTGGAGCTGAGGAATCTGGTTAGACATTTTGGAAGTTCCCTTTTGCTAGTATATACTTGTAATATCCAATACCTTTTCCCTGTTTGTTATTTTGATAAAGACTACAGTCTATTTTTTATAAATTCTGACTTAGCAGAGTACTTTTTCATTGGTTTTAGTTTTACAGAAACATGCTACTACAAATTATCAAATTCTTTTGGATAAGACCTGAGAGGTCTACCCCTTACTCACTATGGTAGTGGGTTTGCAAAGGGAAAGAAAATGTTGTGTAAGATGGAGGAGCAGGGAGCTATAGAGAGGCTGGAAGGCAGCCACCCTCTCCAGTTTGTAAAAAGAAAGCAAGTCTGCCCCACCCCTCCATTATGTATAATTATGAATTATACATAAGCCATTTCCACACTAGACTGTTACAGAGCTATTATTCCACTTTCAACATCCTATGGAATCCTGGGATTTGCAGTTTTGGGAGGAACCAGGCAGCCCCTCCCAAAACTGCAAACTCCAGGATTCCATAAGATATTTAAAGTGGAATAATAGCACCATAACAGTCTGGTGCAGAAATGGCCATGGTTCCAAGTATACCAAGTACTTTATTTTTTCTAAGTTTACATATATAAAAAAGAAGGACCTCCTAGATCTCTTACACATTTTGAAGACCTAAGTATAATAGCAGAGTTGCAATCTAGCGGAGTTGTCTCAGCTCTCATATGATATATGGTCAGGGCTGAGAGCCTGGTGGTAACATGAACTGAATACTCAAATCCCTCAAATATAGTGGGAATGACTGAAAATTACCACCATTTAAATTTATTTCAGTATCAATTAGAGAATATTTTTGTGAACTATTATAAAATTGGTACTTTACCCCATTGAAACTTTCTAAAATGATCTGCTTAATATCCCCATAATGTTCGATGGGTTGTAAGAATAAAGGATCTATTATTCATATGTGGTTACAATCCAAAAAGGTTAAACAAATTTGGAATTACGTTTCAAAAATTTTTTGAACATGTTGAATCAAATAGCTCATTACTGCAAGGCTCTCCTCCTCTCTCTTCAAAGGACCTAATTTATATCTTAAAGATTTGATTTCAATTCTTTTGACAGCAGCACACCTGGAAACTGCCAGGCATTGTAAAATCATAATTGGGATCTCTTTTTCTTCCCAGATAAAGACAGTATAGTCCATTGCTCTTGTAGAAAAATTAACATATCAGATAAAAGCATCAAAGGGACAAATTGATGGAGACAAATTTCTTCAATGTGGCATCCATTTATCATATATAGAAGATTTGAAATCACATCATTTGAACCTCTGGAATATCTGAACTTTTAGATTAACCCACTTTAAACCATTTACAACTAGAAAACAATCATATAATATTGTGACCTGCTGATATTGAATTTGTACACAGATCTTGCAATTAACAAATGTTGTATTATTATTTTAGATTTTTTTTCTTCTGTAATTTTGTCAATGATTAAAATAAAAATAAAGAAACATTGACCTGGTCCTGCTGGTTTTATACAGCCACTAGTGGCAACAAGGGACATTAGCTGCCGTACAAATAGGCAAGTGGCAGTTGAGCATAAAGAAGGAAGGCAGTTACTATCACTAGTAAACTGTGCAAATGAACAAAAGATTTTATAAGGCCCTGGAAAGTAAAGCTGCAAGGAGGAACAGCAGTACCAACTGTGTGGATAAACAAGGCGACAAGAGATGGAGGCCAGAAGAATATATGGTAAGCCAGGAAGAAGAGGTTTGGCAGCATGCAGGAGTGCTCAGGAGAAGGAGGGGTACAAGTAGAGATACTAGGTATCCATTACTATAAGTGATATCTCTAATTTGAAGACCAGGAAGTTTGTCACTTATAGGGCCATCAGGTATGCTCTATTATAAGGGATGTCTTCTATAGAAGTCTCATCTGGAAACCTTTTCTTCTATATATGAACAAGATGGGGAAAAATCCTGCATTTTGAGGTGGGCCCTTCATAAAGAGGTTTTTTTAAAAAAATATTATGTAGTATTATGTATGTTTTTTGTTGTGTGTGTTATTGGAAACATAGAGGATGATGTGATTTGAATTTTCTTTTTGATTAGTTTTGTTTGGTTACGTTACATTTTAATACAGTATATTTTTTTTAAAATTCCGTATAGTAGCATGGTGTAGATTGACAACATAGGTAGTAGGAAGCCCCGGCCAGCAGCACATCCAAATTATTTGTGTTCCCCCTGGCTTTGGGGAGCATACCAGCCACCTGCTTCTGCCTTTGGAACAGAGGGCAGGTTGAAGTCCTCCCCTGGCTCTTCTGTTTTTTCATTCCAGAAGCAGAGGCAGGTGGCTGGTGTGCTCCCTAGCAGTACAGAAGCATGAAGAATGCTTGCTTCATGATATACCTGCCAGCTTGGACTTACTACTACCACCACCACCACTTTTCTTAAAGCTTGAGGCTGTTAGGTGCAGGAGATCTTGGAGAAATCACAAGGACAACAGATTAGCCCTCTGGGTCCTATCCAAAAGGGGACTTATACACATGGAAGTTGCCAACATGATGTTGGCACACAAGGCAGAAGCAGGCAGCTAACATGCTTCCCAGAGGCAAGGGAGCACGAAGAACAGTTGCCTTGCAGTGTGCCTGCTGGTCAGGGCTTTCCATTGCCTATGCTACTAACCTATACCATATTACTATACTGTATTGTGTATACTGTACTGTATACTGTACCGTACTGTGTTGTTTTTCTCTCCTCTGCCTTTGGGAGCCCACCAGCCGCCCAGTTCACAAGGCCTAAGAATGTGTGCCTTGTACCCGAGTCTCACCGTTGCCTCTGCTCCTGCCCTGGGATCACTCCTCAGCAGAACCTGGATTCCAGGTATAGTATTTTTTAATATATTATTTCTGCATATTCTTATTATCAGAGGCAGGAAAGGTTGAAGAATACTTGCCTCATGGCACACCTGCCAACCAGGGCTTACCACCACCGCCACCACTGCTGTCTTCCACCATTTCATTAACAGGGACTTGATCATCTGCCTTTTTTTGGTAGCTTTGGCCCTGGAACCAAACCCCCATCGATACTAACAACCCACTGTATCTCTAACTGAGAGAAACATGAGAATGCCAAAAGGACCCAACATACAAAAGCAGCAAACAAAATAACTTTACCTGGTTTTTCTACTTTAATTACTTCAGCTCCAAGGTCTCCTAAATTCATGGTAGCAAATGGTCCAGCAAGTACTCTGCAAGCATAAAAAATATTTTTTTTTGTCCCAAACCAAGCAGTTTTTGAACTACAGTTCTTGAACTACAGCCAAAGGAAACACAAACCTTGTTAGATCAAGGATCCGCACACCCTCCAGTGGTTTCTCAATATTGATACCTGTGCAAAAAGCAAAGAAAATACTATTATAATTATAATGATAATCCTCTAGAAGATGCATTGTTTGTAATAAAAGTCCTTTCTGCTCATCTGCAAGCAAACTTACCATATCATATAGGATAGATATAGTGAGAAACTATGTCAATGATATAAGAGAAGGCATATCAGTGCTGAAAACTCTACACTGTAAAACAGAACTGTTTATTCTACAAGTAAGCTTGCTTCCCTCCTATGAAAACAGAGTTTTTAAAAATACAATTCTGCCATCCTTTGGAAAGATGTTTTTGTTACACATGTTCTTGTTAATCCACTATTAGAATATACTCTGAATAGATGTTTAGCCTGGCACAAAAATTATGAGAAAAGACAAAACTTTCTTCCTATCCAAACAAATAGAGCTGAAAGTATACATTTGCTTTCTCTTCTAAAACAAACAAGCAACTGAAAATATGGTATCTCTCATTGCAAAGCCAGCATTGTAATTGTGCCTGCACATCCATTTTGTTACTACAATGAGAGGCAAAAGAGGCATGGTTCTCTCATTTATCTTTATTTGTAAGGTAGAAATTCCCCTTTTTTCTATTAAAGGGGCTTGAAGCCCTTTCCCCTTTCTTACCTGGCCACTCTATCTGTAGACCTGAAATACTCACTCATCAACTGACAATGGCTATATACTGAAGGCTACAATTCTGTAAATCCTTACTTAGGAACAAGATCTACTCAATCCAATGATGCTCAGTTCTGAGTATTGGGAATATTGTTGTATAGCACATTTGAACTGACGGTCACACTGCAAGTAAGAATCAATAGTGTAAAAGTAGGACTTAGGAGATCTAGGTCTACCCCCACTAGCCCAACCTTCCTTAACTCTATTTTCCCTTTATTAATCCTTTCCCTTTTCTTAATCCACCTATCACTGTTTTACTAGCTTTCTGACCTAAAGTTCTAGGATGATAGGACACCAGCAGTGCCTCAATATGTCTTATCTGCCTTGTCCTTTTGATGTAAACCTTTACAGCTCTTCTCACATCCAATGTATGCCGTTTATGCTCTAAGGGATGTTGTGGCCTTGGACAAAATGTCAGTAAATATATAGCATCACTGAAGCCTTTGTTTGAAATGCTATTTGCTAAGAAAATCAGATCCAATAATAACATTAATCTGTCCTGTTCAAATTGCATAGATTAGGATTCATTGATAAGGCTGCTAATTTTTGACACTCTTTGCACTGATGTTATTGCTATCAGAAAAGCCACCTTAGACGATGATAGTCACAGATAGGCATCCCTTAAAGGCTCCAGTGGAGAGTTTGTAAGACTGTTTAATATCAAGTTTAAATCCCACATAGGAAACCTGTGCACCATAGGGTAGGATTTTAATGTCATACCTTTCAAGATATGTAATAGAACTTGAAAAACCTTTCAAGTTCGATTATATATTTGCTGTGTGGTCATCCTCCTAGATGCCAAAATGGCTTCCACTAATTCATTGGGGTAACCTTTCAGCTTTAAAGATCTCCTCTCAATCTCCATGCAGTCAGATGGAACCAGCCTGGAACTGGATGGTAAACTGGCCCTGTGCACAGGAAGAGGTATTGGTGGTTCCTGAGCCACCTGTGGCAACAAAGGAAACCATGGATGTCTTGGCCAGTACAGCACAATCATCAGAACAGTAGCCTTCTCTTGTTTCACTTTGAGAACAGCCCTCTGTACAATCTGAATTGGCAGGAATGCATAAAGCATACCCTCTGACCATGAGCATCATGCACTTCCACATTTATGTCACCATTTATTGAACAGAATCTTTTTAGCCTGGCATTCATGCCAGAGGCAAATAAAACTATTTGCAAGGGACCAAAACAATCTTATAGTTGAGCAAATGTCTCTCCATTCTCAGTCCATTCTCTCAGACTTAGCCTGTTCTGACTGAGATAGTCTGTCTGAACATTCAGAATGCCTTTAAGATACACCACCAAGATCAATCTCAAATTCCTTTCTGTCCATTTGAACAGCTTATTGGACTCTGTTACTAATGGTATGGAATGCAGACCTCCCTGGCTGCAAATATATCTCTTTACTGTCATGTTGTCTGTATAAACAACTACATGCTGATTTTTGACAAACTTCGTAAACTTGAATAATGCCAAACATATTGCTTTCAGTTCCAATAAGTTTATATTGCATCTTTGGTCTCTTGAGTCCAAAACCCCTGAACTGAATATTCCGTGTAATGCATTCTCCATCCACATAGGCTCACATCTGTTGTTACTTGAACCCTGTCCTTTATCTTCACTGGCACACCTTCTGAAATATTCTTCCTCTCCAGCCACCACCACAAGTCTACCTTCACTTACTATAGGATCATGACTTGACAGTATAGTTGCTCTTTAATGTGGGTTCAGAAGTCTCTGTAGAAGTCTAGAGTGGAATCTGGCCCGCTGTACTAACTGGATGGATGAAATGACCATGCCTATAATCTTGGCCAATCTCATTATATCTGCTGACCTCAAGCATAGCAACTGACCAACTTCTTGCTCTATTTTCACTATCCTCTCCAATGATATTGCTGTGCACTCTGTGCAGTATTGATTCTTTTTAGAAGGCTTCAAAAGGCTTCACCTCAAACAATCTATCAGATAAAGTCTCTCTATCCAATTCTTCTAAAGAGTTCCATTCACTTCCTTCACCTACTTCCAATTCATCCCTCCAATCTTTCATCACCTCTTCTGTATTTCTCTCCTCTATGTGTTTAGTCTTTCTATCACACTTACTTGCTTTCAAATTGCTATAAGTATCCTTCAGGTCTAGTATCTCACCTAACTTCCTTTTCTTTCACTTATTTCTTCATTATCCATTCCTATCTTATCAGCACTGCAATTCATATTATGTTGCTCCAAAACCCTATTATCCAGCATATTCTTACTGGACATTAAATCCATTTGTTGCTGTGTAATGCTCTCTATAGAATTTATTGCTCTCAAACAATTCATCAAATTCCCGTATGCTATCTGTGACTGACAATTAATAGGTCTGAAAGGCATCAACACATTGGAGTCCTCCTTCATCAGTGCACTCAATTCATTCTTTAGTGCCTGTTTATAGAGTTGAAGTCAGTACCCAAGGCCACAGGCAATTGTATTGAGTCTGCACACAGCAGATTCCATTGAGTGAACCTTTCCTGTGGCATTTGTTTTGGGCTGCTTATATTCTGCTGAGATCCCAAAATAATATCCACAAGTATTTTAAGTATGTTTTGAACTATAGCACCATTCTCACTTGATTTATAAAGGCTATGTGGATCTCCTCATGCTGTGCCTGCTCTTTGCTGCCCCTAACAGCTCACTGACTATACTGGAGTGTGTTGATTTGAGCAGCCACCTGAGGAGTCTGAGTACAGCTGACTGGTACCTAGCACTAGGGTGGTCCCACCTCCCTACCTTTGAGCCTCCAGAACATGGCGTTCTGAACTGGCCACTGGAAATTTAGCTGTCACTGTGGCTTCTGAGGACAAGTTACTTCCCATTCAGCTACTTGGTTCCCTTTTCTCTTTTCTAATTTTGCCACTTCTGACTGTTTTGCCTTGCATTTGTGTACTCTCTCTCTTGTTCTGGTTGCTTCTTCTTAACTTCCATCACCTTTAGTTCACCTGCCTCACTTCCATTCTTCTTCTCATCGGAGACACCCTGATCAGTGGTCATTGAGATGTAATTGTTTTTTGCCCTCTCATGTCCCCAATCAGGTTCTCTGCTGTGTGGGCAGGCAAATCATCCTTAGTTTTAACTGTAGCTTGCTTTTAATTTCCCTCTTCCGCTGCAGCTGGTCACCCCATTTCCTGCTCCAATATGCCTAGCGCTTAAACATGCTCTAATTTTATTTTTCATTGTGCTTCTAAGTAGTCTTATTGACTGTGAAGGCAACAAGCATCTGGCTGGATAACAGGAGATTTAAAAACTGATTGGGTAGACGAGGAGCCTCAATGGACTTGGCTGAAAAGAACTTTGGAGGCTCCTACTAGTGGCTGGCATACAGGGGTGAAACCCAGATGTACATAGATTAACCCAATTGCCATCCTGAGAATGCTCCAACATCTAGATAGCCACACGCTTCCCACTCCTGATGCCTATTGTATATACCTACCACATCTGTAACTGTGAAAATGTATGTGAGAACTGGTTTACCTTTAAGATACTATAAGACTTTTTGTTTCTGCTGCAGCAAAATAATAAAACTGTGGAAACTGTGAATTGATAGTTTCATTTTACCTCAGGAAGAATATCTGAAAAAAGAAACCTATGCTACTAATCAAGAATTAACAAATGTGGGTGAAATACAATGCTTTTACTTGTTGTTGTGTGCCTTCAAACCATTTCCAACTTACGGTGAACCTAAGGAAAGACTATCACAAAGTTTTCTTGGTAGGATTTGTTCAGAAGGGGTTGCTTTTGCCTTCCTCTGAAGCTGAAAGAGTATGACTTGCCCAAGGTCACCCAATGGGTTTCCATGGCCATGCAGGGATCCAAACCCTGGTCTCCACAGTTGTAGTCCAATGCTCAAACCACTACATCATGCTGGCTATCTTGGGTTTATTACTAGCAGGTTCATATACACACTTTATCTCCCCTTGAGTTAGAAAACAGTCCCACTTTTGGAAACTGTAAGCTGGCCGCCTGTTTTTTTGTGAACTTCGGAGAAAACATGAAAATAAAACAGCAAATAATAAAAATGACTAATAGAGAAAGGAAAAGCATATAAATAGACTTATGTGTCAGGGTTCATAACGCCAAGAGACATAAAGGAAAGAGGGACAGAGTAGAGTGTACAAGACAGAGAGAGGAATGGCAAATTCACAGACTCAACTAATTGGCTTGTAGTTATAACCTGCCTATAGCACCATCTTATTCCAGCAGCATTTATGAACAAGCACTGGGAGGATTCCTTGCATCTGCTATTAAAAAGAAGAGTTTGCTGGAGTACAGGAAAAGCCTACTATTACTTTGGTTTAAATCTACATCATGAGCCTTCTGTAAGGTATGGCTTTACTTTTCCTTTCCAGCCACGAACACCATTGAAAACTTCTTCTATAACAGTTTTAAGAATGATGAGTAATAACTAAGCCTAGCGCAATTATTCTCAACCAGTAGCACATGAGTCCCAGGGATATTATCTGGATTTCAAATAAGAGATGTGTAGTCGTGGCAAAAAAACACATGATCAGCAACATACATTTTTATTTGGAAAACAATTATATCTAATGGTCTCTTACTATGCACCTTAAAGAAATATCCTGGAACATGTATCCCCAACACATTAGTTAACATAAAGGAAACCGAAACAGTCTTTTTCTTCTAAATTTTGCGAATTCATGGTTTTAAAATACAATTTGAAACAAAATTACTGCAGGAAAAAAGTTTGTAGAGGACGTATGTTTATCAGAAGAGGGCGTGGATTGAAAAAGGTTGAGAAAAGCTGCTCAAAGGACGAAGTCGAAATTATTTCTCAGGCAGCCATGCAAGAATAAATCCAGTTGGAAACTGCAGCAAGTCTGAGTGAACACAGGCTATAAATGCAGGTGTGTATTAAGCACAGAACATGTGATCTCTTCTACAGAAGCCAGAAACCACGTTGCGATCCCTATTTTATTATGCGTGGGCGAAGGGATCTCTGCGGCCATTTCCGCACTAGCCGGTTATAGCGCGATGATTCCACTTTCCACATCCTCTGGAATCCTGGGGTTAAAGCCCAGGATTCCAGAGGATGTGGAAAGTGGAATCATCGCGCTATAACCGGCTAGTGCGGAAATGGCCTGCGTTCAGAGCTCCTGAGCACCGGCCCTTCCCGCGTGCCTTCCCTTGGGGACCCCCCTCTGAACATCCGTTAGCTGTGCTGCGCGGCTTGCGGAAAGTTAAGTTTCGGGCCACGCTCCCCACCGTCTCCCAGCTACCGGCGCTGCCGGCGGGGGAAGACCGGGAGCTACGGCTGGGGGGGGCTTCGCCCAGGATGTTTTCTGGAAGCAAAAACGTTAAAAGCGGCTACCTGGAGGCGGGCAGCTCCCCCGGCGCAGCCCCCGGAAGACACCAGGCCAGCGGGGGAGTCCCATGGGCCGGGGGCAGCACAAGGAAACTGGGGAGGGGCCGCTCCCGCCGGACAAAGCGGGGCGGAAGCCTCTCCCGAGGCGGCGAGCGCAGCAGCAGCAGCAGCTCCTTCTTCCCAGACCAGCCCTCAGCATCCCTGCAGCTCCCTCCGGCCCCCGGTGAAGCCGAGACCAGCGCGGACCAGCAACACCCACCACAACTTTTGGACCCGAGGTCCAAACTCCCCCCAGGCGTTCATTGCGCAGGCGCCTTGCGCTCACTGACTCCGACAGTCAACTCGGAGGCAGGAGTAAGGAGCGCGGGAGGAGAGAATGGGCCACAGTGCGCAGGCGCAAGCCTCGGCGCCTAATCTTCGAAGCGGCGGCTTGGTCTCCGCCTCTTCCGGTCGAGGAGGGACCCCAGACGCGAGGCCCGCGGGCGGAAAAGCCGACGCCAAAGCCAACCAGTGAAGCTAGTGAGAAGCAAAGGGCAAAACCCGCAGGCGGACAAGCACGTTCCGCGTCTGCTCTGTTTCCTTCCTGCACCCACTAGTAGCTCCTCCCACCGAGAAGGCGGGGCGAGGATCCCTCAGCAGAGCTCCCTCAGCTGCCTTCGCCCCGCCTCCTCGCTGGGAGGAGCTACCAGTGGTGCGGGGAGAAAACAACAGTAAGAATAGGTTACGGCCTAGCCCCGCCTCTTCCGGTACGATCTTTCACGCGGAAGGATATTCCGGGGGTGAAGCGGCGGCGGCGTTTGTTTGGAGGCTGCGAAAACCGTTGGTGGAGACCGGCGTCCCTTCCGCGGCCTCGCGTGCTGCGTTCCGGGGTGCCTTCCTGTCGCCGCCGCCGCCGCCGCCGCCATGTACAGGCAGAACTACTGGCCGCCCACCCCGCCTTACTCCGGCTGCGCGGGGTTTCGGGGCCCTCCCTCTGGAGGAGGAAGCGGCGGCGGCGGCGGCGGGTCCCCAATGCCCCCCTCGCCGCAGGGCTACAGGAGCCCCCATCGCACCCCGCCCTACGGACAGCGCTCGAGGCCCTACGACGCGCCCAGACGCTCCCCCTGCTTCCAGCCGGGCGGGGACGGCGGGGGCCGGTTCGGGGCTCCGTCGCCCGCGGGGCCGCACACGCCGCGCAGGCCCCACAGCGCCAGCCCCCGGTATTCGGGCCCCTACGGCCGAGGAAGCGGCAGGTCCCCCGACGGGGCTCCCCAGCAGCAGCTGCCCTTCAAGCGGCCGCTCTCGGGGGGCTACCAGAGATACAGCCAGGTATGGGCGGGCGTACAAAATGGAGGCGGGAGGGTGGCGTGGCCCCGGCGCGGTCCGAGGGGCTCCTGCTTGCTCTTGGCCGCGTAGGGCCCTCCACGCGCGGATGGGTCGTTTTCTGGAGTTTTCAAAGCCTGACCCGAGAGGGTGGGGAAAGCCATGCGCTGAAAGCCGTTTGGTGAACATTTGGCTGAAGCTTAAATTTTACACAGGCTTACATTTTAAATTACATTGGACGCAAGCTTAAATTTTACTATATGATTTGAGTGCGTTTGACTTGTAGGTAGTAACTTAAAAGTATCTGCTTAATACCGCTTGTTTTACCATGTCGTGGAAGTTCTTCCAGTTCAAACCTTTTTGAACTGAAATCTGATTGGAAAGAAGCACACTTCCCCCCCCCTAAATTAAAGCACACCTGGGCTGCCACCCTAAGCACATTTACTGGGGAGCAAAATGCGTTTCTTGTAGGGTTCTGCTCTTTGTTGGTTGCTGTGTGGCTTCAAGTAGGTGAATTTATCAGGAGGTTTTCCTGGGGGCTGAGGGTATGTGATGCCGCCAGTGTCTCCCAGTGAGTTTCCCTGGGCACCTGGAACTGAACTCTGGTTTCCAGGGTCACCGTCCAGTGTTCAAACCACTGTACCATTCTGGCTCTGTACCCTTTTTATGTCCTAAATGTGACATTCAAAGGTTTGCTTGAGATTGACTTACTTTATTGGAACACTGAAGATACTGAGGTATCAACAAACCATTAAGATACACTTCATGCAACCATAACTTTTACCACAGCACCTTTTTTTCCAAACCATAAATAGATTTTTGGGCATTTTTGGTTTCATTTTGGGTGTTCAAAAATCATTAGGGAATTTTGTGACACACTTCTGGCCCTCAGAAATAACCTAGTAGTTGGTCCATGAACCTGATGATTTGCACCCCTGGTTTAAATAAATCTTAAGAAGAAAAATCTAAGGTACTGAAATTTTTTTATGTGGACGTTTTAGTTCTTCCATTTGGTTTGTATTTGATTTTGTTAATTTTATGAAAGAGTGCATCTCTTTAAAAAGATATTCACAGAAAAACAAAAAGGTGTTCATCTTTCTCCATATCCCCTGGAACCAGAAGGCAAAACAGGGTGGCACAATTGTCTTGGATGAAAAATACCTCATTTTGAGAGGCGAGGTGCAGGGAGTACCACTGCAGGACATGAAATAGGGCACTTGGTGAACTGTTACTAGAGATGTAAAGTTTTCAGAAATGTTAAAGCCATGGAAAAACCTTTTTTTTGAAAAGAGATGGAGAGAAATACAATATTAGCATTCTTTAGAGATAGAAACATAGTTCTTTGTTTTAAGAGCACAAACTATATATATGAGGTGATACAATTACAACTGTATACAATTAAAGAGTTCTGTTTGACTCTATTTTGTTTTGCCACTTTATTAGGGCAAACAAAAGAAACATAAACATTAGTAAGAAATGGAAAATAGATATTGTAGATACTATCAACTAGATACAAGAACTGAAAAAAGATACCAAGACCAGAAATCACAATGACAAATTACTGGATGATATCTTACATAAAAGTCTGTTATATAGTTTTTAGAAATAATTTTGAGGGAGTAAATATGTCAACATCTTCCCTAGAACATTATATGCACCACTCTAAAAGAAAATTTTCCACCTTCACATTTCTCCTGTTACGTTATTCAGTTTCCTCCTGTGCCACATGGAGAGAGAACAGGTGGAAATTTGAGTGCCATGCCATGTTTCTCAGCTTAAAAATAAAGCAGGATAGCCTAGCTCTGATTCTTGGGTGCCATAAGGTGTTCCCAACTTTGAGCAACTGCAAGGCGAACATGTTGTGGGGTTTTCTTGGCAAGATTCATTCAGAGGGATCTCTGTTTTCTTCTGAGGCAAGAGAGTGTGACTTGCCCAAGGTCACCCAGTGGGTTTCTGTGGCAGAAGCAGGTTTCAGCTCTGGAGTACAAGTTTGTGTTTTTCCTTCCCTTCTAAAAGTCAGAGAAATAAAAGCTACAAGTTAAAATGGAAATTCTTCTGAAAGGCAATCCTTACATGACAGCCGGTCTTTTAAATTAGCCAGATGAGTCTGTTGGGTTGGCTGTTGATGCTTGCCATAAGAAAGTGGGAACCAAAGTATTATTTAGGACCTTTTTCTGACCCAAAGCAGTGTTCAAGCCTAACTACCTCTCAGTGTTCTTTTCCTAAGAAAACCCTATGAAATTATTGGGTTGCAACCTGATGGCATGTACACACAGTGTTCCTGTGCAATCCTTTTTGTGTCTTCCCATATCAGTGCTCTGTTGGAGCAATATGTACTTTAAACTAGAAATACTAGCATCTGGAATATCTCTGATGTGAAATTTTGTTCTGAAAATGAAAAGATGCTGTTTATGACTTCTTATATTTGCTTAATATAGATCTACTTCAAATCTTTGCCATCTCATCTCCCCCCCCCTTTATTTATGGACTAGGGTTAGCAAAATACCAATTACAACTTTAAATTGGAACATTAGGTTTTTGTACATGAGTAGTTATTAACTTCTGCACTGGCTATACTGAATGGAGATGATAGGAACTGTAGTGCAAAACATCAAGGGGTACCAGGGAATGCTGAATCTACCTATGCATATAAAAGTCTTGAGAAGGAAAAAATGTATATGAATTCAAGGTATCTAGCTGATCCTGAACACAGTAAAAGCTTGCATTTTAATTTAGACTATTTATTTTTCTTTTGCCTCATGGCTTTATTTTTAAAGGGTTCTCCCAGGACATCTACTCCATTTGATATACGGCATGGCAGAGAGAAAAGAGTGTCTAATGATGATGTGGAAAACTATTACAAACCTTCAATGCTTGAGGACCCATGGGCAGGACTAGAGCCAGTATCTGTTACAGATGTTAACCAGCAATTCAGCAGTGAGCAAACAACATACACTGGTAAAAAGGGGCGATATTTCAGTTAACATTTCTAAAAGTGGAATTAACACAGCTTTGTGAAACTGGGACATATATAAAATCTTCATATTTAAGATCACAAACAATGAAGGACTTGGGTATGCTTTTATTTTGATTACCCATATTTTTTAGCCACTCATTTTTCCTACATCATGTACTTTTATACATGAAGAAAGGAATAGTAGGATAGCTTAATGATCCTGGCTATGTGGAAGGGAGCTTCCAACTGAGAAGAACAAAGTATTCTTTAGTCACCAGCAAATTAGTTTGTGATGATTACTTCTTCAACATTAAATAATGTTTATTGTTGTAAACTTATTAAGAAAGTGGTATCCTTTTATGTTTGAATGTTTTTATGACAAAGGGAGCTTTGAATTAAATGCTTTGTAGTACTTACACATATTTTACTATTTTTGTTAAGTCACACTTCACATAATACAATTGAAATTCCATGTTTTATGTGGATGCGTGTAAGCTATACAAGTTTTTGTATACAGTCTTCTTTATTGAATTCTAGCATTAAATAACAAGCAGTGTTGGAAGAGGTATTCTATTCAGAAAGCAGTTTGTAACTGTCTATTTTCATGTTTCAAACATTATTTTTAAAAGCAAAATCTTACTAGTTTTTCAGCAAAAGACCATCTTGTACACTGGAATTGAATCTATAAACAAAAATCACGTGATTAAAAGAAAACTTTTAAGTAGAAGAATAGTGTGTACCTGATAATGAGTTGATAATTTTGTATATCTGACAATTCCCTATTTTTCTGGATTTATTAAATGACACCTTTTGTTACAACTGTTCAGGAATAAAAGATGTCAAAAAGAGTTCAGGCTTCCTTAATCACTTAAAAGTATACAGGAAAAGGTATTGCTCTGAGGTTTGATATGGAACTTTCAGATTGGCTTTCCCCCCTACATTTCAAAAATGGATTGAAGTTCTTTGTAAGGAAGGTGGTAAGTTAAAAGAAAAAATTCATTTGTGTTCCTTTAATGAAAAAAAACCTGAAGAATAAATTTAACAGTACTGCTGTCTGAACCTTTAGTCTTGTTATGTTTGGGCTTGTGTACCTTCAGCTAACTAAAACTGTAGGTTTTAAACGTAATGAAGGAAGGAGTAACTTGGAAAGGAATGCTGCTCTTACAATCATAGCTGTATGCATACTATAACTGACTTTATTACTTCATGTGCAAATGCCTTTTTTAAAAAATGCAGATAAAAGTTTGTTGAAACTTTTGTTAGAGAAGACTCCAATGCACATGGTATCCATTTCTTGCAGCCTAAGGTGTGATTCTTAAAAGTCATGTGGATTCTGTTAAATCCCTGCACATAAAACAGTAAGCTTGGACAGTTTCTGTTTGGTTGCCCTTGAGTCAGGTTGGAGGTGTATGTTTTGGCTTTTTAAAAAATTGTTCTACACACAAAACCAGAATATAACCAGCAAATAAAAGACTAAAATAAAACTTGATTCCTATTAAGAATAATACTCCACTCTGTTTCTGTAAGAAAGAGAAAAAAGATGTCAATGAAGAGTCATTATCGTTGATGGTGCAAATATCAGGTGGTAAAATTTATATAAAATCTGTTTCCTTATGTCTTTTTGGATAATATAAAGCTTGTTATATATCTTTCCAAAATTTTCAATGCAATTTGGTGGAATATCAAAAGATTTTTGTATTCTTAAATGAAATAAGCTGTCTTCAAAATTCTTTCTGTTTCCTTTCACATATTTTGCTTTATCTTTTTTATGTTTTTCCAGATTCTGTTCAGCCAATCGCAGTTTGTTAGTTAAATCTAATTTTTTTTCAGCACTGGGCAATTTCAGTTCCATCTGCAGCAGATAGAAATCCAATCAGATTTCTAAATTTCAGGTATTTTTCTCTCTGAAAAGTAAAGTCAGTAGCAGTAAGTTTTTTGGAGATATACCGGCACACACACATATATATAAGTTTGTGTATGTGAAAAGAGAAAAACTATTTGCTGACTAGTAGCCAGTCATCATTATAAGGGAATAGTATGATACTCTGTTGGTGCAATGCAGCAGCTACCACTGCTGTATGCTTTGTGAAGACTATCGAGACCATGCTGAGACCGAATGGAAGGACGCAAAAACGACAAGCCTTCATCTCCTGTGTGCGAGCCTGATGGAGATGTGGAAGTAGGTGTCTTTCAGATCCAGTGTGGCAAACCAGTCCCTCTTCTGGATTAAAGGAAGGATAGAAACGAGAGTCACCATACAAAACCATTTCAGTTAGATGGAAAAGTCGATTCCGCAAAGGTCCAGAATAAGGTGTAAACCTGCTATATTTCTTCGACATCAGGAAGTATCAGGAGGAGAAGCTGAACTTGATGGCTGATGGGGGAATCAGTTCTGTGGCTTCCTTTTCAAGTAGCATGGCAATTTCCCCGTTGAGTGCTGTAGAGAGACACATGATGCAAACTCAGCCTGTTGGGGAAGACAACAGAAGTCTATGGCGTATGCTCTGCCAATGACATCCAGTAACCAAGAATCTGTCATGATAGAGGCTTCACCTGCCCCTGAAGGGAGAAATATGTTTGTCAATAGTGGAAACTGAGGGAGAAGTGGAGCTTACAAGACTTCGATGAGATGGAACAGAAGCAGTATTGAGGGTGATGGTATCGAAAGAAGTATCCAAGATGAAAGAAACTGAGATGTCTTCAGTATTGATGATAGAAGAGGTGGTGATAGAGAGTGCATTGCGTGAAGTGGCATTATGACCCAAACGGTCAGACCTGATACTTTGAAGACTGAAAGTGACATTTCTTATATTGTGCCAGGCAGTACCAAGAGGAAAGGAGCTTGCAGCTGGATTGTTGCTGTAAAGATAGGAAGGATCTTTGCTGCCAGAGTGGAGATGGACTAGACTGTAGCCTGATGGACTGGTAGAAATTATGGTAACAGTACCTGGAGTTCTGCTGGGGCTGTAGGCCAAATTTACTTGCAGTGGATCTCATCTGCTGTGCTGCTCCAGTTTGCCATCAGTGGCTGTGTTGAAAAGGCCAGCATTGTCAAGAGGGAGGTCTTTGATCATAGACTTCACCTGCTGTGACACACCAGAAGATCGAAGCCAGGCATGGCAGCAGAGAACTACCATGCCAGCCAAAGCCTTGGCTCTGCAGTCAGTTATGTATTTTAAGGTGATAATTTTTTGGGAGGTCAAACAGTATGCTTCACCTTGTAACACAGTGGCTATCCTTTTGTCTTCTGGTGGATGATCGAGGTATAGCTTAATCTTGGACCAAAGAAATTGCTGGTGTGCACCCATGCAAGCTGAGTAGTTCGAGATACAGAAGAAGAGGGCGGAATTGGAGTAAAACTTTCTGCTGCTGGAATCAAGTTTCTTCCCTTCCTTATCCAACAGTGAAGTGAACAACTTCTGAGATGTGCAAGATTGAGCAGCATCAACAATTACTCAATTTGGTTTGGGATGGCTAATTAGCCACTCCAAGTCAGCCAGTCGGTACAGAGCTTTTAGGTTTGTTTTGTTTGTTTGTTTGTTTTTGTTTTTTGAGATTGATGGTATGGAAGATGGGGGGTGCCCAGGATTTCTGCATGAGATGGAGCAGGTAAGGAAGGGGAGGCAAAGATGCTGGGACAGGAGCCTGATCTTGTGGCTGCTGGAAGACAGGATCGTGCAAATCAGTTTATAGATTCAAGGATCCTGGCCATATGAAGCATCTAGCCTGAGAACACGCTGACATCATCAATTGGTGAAATAGGGTCGCAGGAGACAACCTGTGTCAGTAAAGGTTGATCTTCAACATCCACTACTGAATTGGACAACAACAACGAGGAGGCCAAGGGTGACCTGCAGGTATGATGCACCAGGGAGGCAGGAGTTGACAAACTCAAGTTGACATATGAGATCTCACTAAGATTGGTTGAGTGTCAGGTATGGAAGCAGAGCCCAAGGGGGGTTAGCAGTTGCTGAGATGGTAGCCAAACATTGGGCAGAAGGCTGGCCAGGCATGCTCCATCAAGGAGTTGCTGAATGACATTGACATTTGCGAGGGGGGGAGACAGTGTGGGAGATGGCAAAGGTGAGTAATAGCAGTGATAACAGTAGTGCAGTTCCTCAACATAAGAGGCGGTGGTGTCCCTGATGGCAGCCGTAATAATAATAGCTCTCTAGGTAAGGGGAGAGGTCAGCTGAGTCATATGAAGAATAGAACTGTTCACTGTCAAGAGTAGAACTGTTCACTGTAGTCTCCTCTGGAACAACAGTTTCACCAGCAATCAGGATCGACAAGAATGAGTTTTCAAAGATCAACTCCTTGACCTCGAGCCTCTCAAAGATAGAAACAGAAAGAGTGGAGGTCGGTGGCATTGAGCTGGTGCAGGGGATTGAGAAAGCTGATGATGATCCACAGGAGAGGTCATGCCTTGGAGACCTTGGGATTGGGACAGTAGGTGAGATGGCGACTGGGGAAGAATCTGCAGTTTCTTGGACAGAGGTGCCATGCGTTTTCACAATGGCTGGTGAGGTAGCTGGCTCATGGCAGAGAGAAGTTTATCCCAGTTGGATCAGGACCTCGGAGGCTTCCGCAGGCGAACAACAAGGTACTGACTGCTCAGAGGATACTGTGGGTGGTAAACATAGCTGCTCCGACCGCATAGGGGAAAGAGCAGCTGGCAGGCATGCTTGTTCCCTCAAAGGTGGGGAATGGGAATGATGCATGGCCTCCTTGGCCCTTTTTATGCTTTTCAACTGATGGAGTGGCAGAAGGTTTTCTCAGTGGTGATGCACTACGCTTAAGATCCTTGATAGAGACGCATGGTGAGGACAGGTGATCTCGCTTAGCGAAGAGGATCAAGGCAGGCAAGCGGAAGTGGAAGGATGGTTCAAGCCTGAACTCGAGGTTGACTGAGATCTGTAAGCTTCCCTCGATGCTGGCTGTACTGAAGTACAAGATTGGGCCATCGGGCATAAAGAGGTTGAAGCCACAGCAACCAAGGCCTGTTCTGCACTGCCATGTCCAAGGTGCTAAGGACCTTCTCCCACAAGAGAGTCTTGAAGCGGACAGCCCTGTTGTGCCTTGTCTGAGATATGAGGCAGTGGATGCATGAGCCAACATGACCTTCTCATAGAGAAGGCACTTGGGGTGGCTGTCATTGGGATTTTGCCTCCACATGCACTGCAGCTTGTGAAGACCACTGTGGAGGCCATACAACGAGAAGGGATCCAACCAAAGGGCAGTCTGAAGGCAGAGACCAAAGAACAGACCAAGTCAGACCAGAAAATTGAGGTAAAGACCAAAGCCAAAACACCAAGAGAAAAACCATAAACCAAAAGAGAAAAAATCAAACCAATAAAACCAAAATATAGACTTTAGAAAGGCTCCTACAATGCTGCTGCTGCAGTGGAAGAAAAGAAACTAACAATTTAGATAGGAAGGGGGTTACCGTATATACTCTCAGGAGATGGAGGTGGGGTTCCTGCCAGAATGCCTAGCCTGAGGTTCTAGAAGATTCCAAACATTGCACTGTGCAGGTGCAGATGACCCATCTGTGAGTGTCACAGAGACCACAAGCAAATATTTTTTATAGAAATACTAACATATTTACCCGGCGTTGCTCCGGATTTTATTTTCCGCTTAAGAGCTCACCAAACTGTCTTCTCCAATACCTGAAACTTTTCCCCATATTTTCCAGTGCGGTCTGTATTCACAGTTCTTAACATACAGAGGTTGGGTTGCTGAGGGAATACACTGTCCTCCTTGCTGCTAGGCATCATCTCCATAGCAATGGACCTATTCCAGTACTTGTAGCTTTCCCCCATAGTCCCCAATCCAATCTGTATTGCCTGGTGACATTGATGTACTGGCTTTTGATCTTTTTGCTGTCTCTTGAATGTGTGCAATGGCTTTACTTTTTTCTGGAAGCATTTTTTGTTTTGAATTTCAACTTTAAGATTCCTCACATATGGAACCCATACAGTCTACTGTGTGAGGCGAGAAGACCTTGTAACTATGTTGTGTATGTCACTTTAATTTTTCCCACATATGCTGCCCAAACGTTTTCTGGCATCCTTATTGATGGTAGGCCTCATCTCCATAGCAACCAGCCTGAGGTCCAAGAGCTCTTGGCTGAGAATTCTAAAGGCCCCTCCTTAAACTGTCAATCCCAGGATTCCATAGAATCTTCACAGCCAGCCAATCATATGAGGTCTTCTCACCTCACGCAGCCAATCCTCTTCGCCTGCCTGACGCATACATTGGTACTAATTTTTTCACATGCACATCAGAAATGGATTTGTAATTTTTTGAATGTTTAGACGTCTAGGACAAGAGTCTCAGTATATTAGGTGAACAATGGTACAGAATAGGTAAAGAGACAGCACAGACTACGAGGCTACTTTAAATGAATTCAAGGGGTTTTTTGCCAGATGAACTGTATCCAAAGGTATTAAAATAACTGGAAGAAATAATCTTAGAGCCACTGGCAATAATCTTTGAAAATTTCTGGAGAACAGGTGAAGTCTTAGCAGACTGGAGGAGGGGAAGTTTCTCCATCTTCAAAAAGGGAAAAAAATAGGACACAGCAATTACTGACCAGTCAGCCTGACATCAATACTAGGAAAGGTCCTAGAGCAGATCGTTAAACAGACAGTCTGTAAGCACTTAGGAATGCTGTGAGCACTAAAAGTCAATGTTGGTTTCTCAGAAATAAATCATACCAGACTAATCTTATCTCTTATTTGTTTGTTGGATAGAGTTACAAGTTTGGTAGATAAAGGGAATGCTGTGGATGTAGCATACCTTGATTTTAGTAAGGCATCTGACAAGGTCCCCACAAGCTGAACATGAATCAACAGTTTAATTTAATTACATGCAGCTCTTTAAAAAGCCAACGTGATTCTAGGCTGCATCAATGGAAATATAGGTCAAGGGAAGCACTAGTACCACTTTCTGCTTTTGTCAGACTTCACCTGGAATAGAGTGTCCAGTTCTGGGCACCACAGTGGTAAAAAGGCCTGGAAACCATGCCTTATGAGGAGCAGTTTAGGGAGGGTATGTTTAGCCTGGAGTGGAGAAGGTTAAGAAGTGACATGATAGCCATGTTTAAATATTCGAAAAGATGTCATATGGAACATGCTTTGTTGCTCCAGAGACTAGGACTTGGAGCAATGGATTCAAACTACAGGAAAAGAGATTCTACCTAAACATTAGAAAGAACTTCCTGACAGAGCAGTTCAGCAGTGGAATAAGCTGCCTCAGAATGTGGCAGAGTCTCCTTTGGAGGTTTTTAAACAAAGGCTGGATGGCCATCTGGTGGAAGTGCTTTGATTGTGCAATCCTGCATGGCAGAATAGGGTTGGACTGGGTCTCCCTCGTGGTCTCTTCAAATTCTGTGAATCTATTATGATGTGGACAAACACTATCAATTTCCATAGATAGCTCCTTTGTGAAGAAACGTCTATTTCTAATAAAGTGTTGTCAATTATGTGACTGGTACATTTTAAAAGTTATGGCTCTCATCTGGAATGCCACAACATGGAAAGGACTTGATAGCCTGTGTGGAGGGGGAACTGTAATCAGCACTTTCTGAATTAAAGGCATGAAATTTTTTTGTAAACAAAACTGCATTTAATGTAATCTACATGCAGTTGTTATTTCCAGAAAAAAATTGGCATGCTGAATCAAACTGAACATAAATGTTAACTTACCAAGCTGCCGTTAAAGCAGCTGGACTATTCTGGTTCGATCTGACAATTGCATTTATGCTAACAAATGCATTTTTCAATTAATTCCCACTGGACCTAATGGGATTTATTTCCATGTTAATATGCATGGAGTCAGGCTATAAATATCCAGGAATTTCCAAAACATAGTGGCTGCTAGTTACAGGTGCAAACAGGATATCGCCATGAGATAAAAAATAGGGCCATAGTTTGAAACTGAGCATATTGTGTAGCTAAAGTAGTTGAACAAAGCAGGAGCTTGATACCACCTTGGGGCAAGAAATGGTAGTATTTCTTAATCCTAGTAGTACAGAAATTTGCTGGTCCATAATAACTAGTCTTTCATGGGTTCTGTAGCACAAAAAGCAAGGAGGTATCATGAGCAATTATTTTAGATGTTCCTCTCAAAAGCTCTGCTTTGTTCAGATAAGTATGTTAACAGTGATCAGTCAAGTAGTATTTGTAATTGTACATGATTAAGGAAATATGAAATCCAACAGGAGCAAGTATCATTTAAAATTATCAACTGTAAATTGATCTATACTGCTCCCATTTTAAAGCAGCATATGTGAAATCATGATGTATATAACTGACTAGGGCAAATACATAAATACAGCCATCCCTCCACATTTGCTAGGGTCAGGGGCACAGGACCCCCATGAAAGTGAAAAAATCTTGAATAACTCTAGGCCCTCCCAAACCATATTTAGCACAATAAAAGTATGGTCACCATATTCAACCCACCGTGGATTCCTTTGAGGCATCAGGGTTCCTTCACAAGGCAGAAGTGGGTGGCTGGTGGGGCTTACTGCCACCTCCAGTGCTGCCCCACACCATTTTTCAGAGGGATTTACAAGCCTTATTTGCAATTTCTCAGTCTCACAAGGCTTGCAGTCCCTATTAAAAATGGCATAAGGAGGCAGCAGAGATGACAGCAAATAATCCATGAATAATCAAATCCGCAAAAGTGAAGCCCACAAATGTGCACTGTAATCTTCAAATCTGGTGAACATTTTGCCTGGATGTTCAGTAGTGGAGCAGTTGCTCTACCCCATTGACAACTCAGTGCATTTAGGAGTTCAGTTTCCCAAAATAAATGCAAGATGTCTGCACCCACCGCTGTAACTTAATCTGACAGCTTGCTCAATATCACATGTAGGTACTCAGTCATCAAAGTAGTTTGACTTTGCCTTATGTGGATATAGATTAAGTTAATATATACCATAAAATATGGGAATCTATGATTTGTTGTTGAATGCCAGATGCAGTTACAGATCAGCTTGAAAAAAATATTGCTTCGAGTGGGTCTTCAGGGCTGATGAGTACGCTAAAATATTTTATTCAGTCTTGTCCATTGTTAACTGCCTCAAAGCATGAGATAGCTGCTGCCTTAGAAAAAGAGGAAAGGTTTGGTGGAATGTTATTGATCAAGGACCAAAAGACAACACTGCATACAAATTGGGAAGTTAAAGGTCCCAATGATTGCTAAAATGTACATGGACTTAATAAATGCAAGAACAAATTCTGTAAGAGACATCTAAAAAGCTGAAAATCGCTGTTTATTGCTTAGCAAAATGGTATATTCTTTCAAGTGTGGTATTCAAACATTGTAATAGTAACACAGTTAGTGCAGCTGAGTCAAGGAGCATTCTACTACAACAAAACCTAAACATCCTGATTGTTATAGAAGAAGTAGTCTCCATCACATGAAATTTGGTAAATGGAACATGTATGTTGAGTGCTATAAGGTGGACATTTTTTTCAATGCAAGAGGACAGAACTGGGTAAAAAGGGTTCCCTTGGAGTTTTCCTCTCCAGTGCTTTCTCTCACACTGTGTGTGTGTGAGAGAGAGAGAGAGAGAGAGAGGGGGGATGGGGAGGCAAATAGATAAACAATGATTGGATCTACTAAAATGGACAGGGAGTTCAACAGTAAAAACTGAAGAGAACATTGACAGCTCCTGCATTTGCTGGTGCAAGAGGATTAAGCCCATTCGTATGTGGATTGCTCCTTCTATCATCCCAGAATGAACATTCATGTAAGTACCAACTTCTCATTTATCAAAACCTGTTACATGGATAAAGAGAGCATTAATTAAAGAGGCACCAAAAAAGACCAAGACCAATGATAGACCTGGAAGGATTCAGCAATCAGATAGGAGAAACTGTCCACATGATAATTTTAACTCAGACACTTTTATAGAACTTTAGAGTGGAGACCAATAACTAAATAAATGAATAAAATCTGAAACAAAACCATATTAAAACATGTTTAGAGTGTGCAAAAAAGGAGTGAGGTAGATACAGCAAACAGAGAAGAATCTTTGCTCTGGTGAACTTACTGGCCTTGCAAACACTATGGGCCAAAGCCAGTAGTGCTTATTGTCCTGCAATCACAAAATGGCATCATTTTGTGTGGATGCTTTTCTTTAGCAGAGACTTGGAAACTGGTTAGTGTTGATTTCAGAGGACTTGGAAGGACAAGGTTACTTACCTGTAGCAAGGTTACTTACTTTATGGGTCTTTGTATCTGTGCAGATCCAATTACGGAATGTTCCAGAGCTGAGTAGTGCCTTTGGTGCCAATATAAACAGCACCAAAAGCTACTTTTCTCAGTTCCAACATCCATCAAATGGCAGTGGAGCTGCAGGGACAGGAGGAAGGCAGGTTGTGTGAGGCATAGATAACCATTCATTGACCTACAGTTACAGGTAAGCGATCTGTCCTTTGTGGTCTCTGTGCCTCACATGCATGGGTGACTAGCTAACCACTGGAGGTGGAACAGGCCAGCTTAAGACAACACTGCCCATCCAACTGCCGCGTCCTCTTGGGCCCTGCAGTCTAGATGGTAATGCTAGATACAAGTGGACAGCTGACTCCAGGTCATGGTTCTGCAGACTTCTGGAAGGAAGAAACCACATAGCTAGGCGTGAGATATCGAGACTGTTTTGGTTGAATAGCATCAAACCTTCAAGGGTTGACGTTTTCTGGTGAGTTGATAACCCAGTCAGTCATTGTTTGGGAAGAAACTGACAATCCTGCCTTGCGTGCTCCATAGCAAACAACTTGGGAGACTGTTTGAGAGGAGCCATTTAGTGGGTGTAATAAGCCAGTGCCCAGAAAATATTGAAATATAGAGCCTTTTCCAAGTCTGACGAGGAGTTCTGATAAAAGACTAGTAAGATGACGTCTTTGTTGCTGTGGAAAGAGGAGACCACCTTCAAAAGGAATCCTGTGTCAAAGCAGAGCCCCACTTTTTCTCTGTGGAAAACCAGATAGAGCTGGTCAGACCAAAGGGCACACAGTTCCCCTGCATACTTGGAGGTGACTGCCACTAGGAAGACCATCTTGAGGGTAAGAGGACAAAGGTCTGCATTGACCATGGGCTCAGAGGACTTGCTCATGATCTGGGGAAAGATAGAGAGACCAAGATGGGACTGGGTTCCAGACAGAGGATGGAGGTTGGGGAGGCCCTTGAGAAATCTCTTGATAGTTGCATTATGAAAAAGCACAATAGATGCATGCATCGGAGATTGGTATGGCATGATGGCAGCCAAGTACATGCAGAGTAAAAAGAGGAAGAGACTGGAATCTTTCAAGTGAAGCAGAAAAGTCATCACCAAGAACTCATCCAAAGAACAGAGGGCAGGACTGTGCCCAGAGTGAAGGAGCAGAACAGACACCATTTAAGGGTGTAAGCACAAGTGGAGGACTTGCAAGAGGCTAAGACAGACCTGGTCATTTAGTGCCTCCATATGCATCAAATCATGAGTGGAGAAGTTTGAGGTCTGGATGACAGGCTGTGCCATTCTTCTGGGTCAGAAGAGTGGGAGAGTGTGGAAACTGCAGATATCCCCAGAGTGATATCCTCAGTAAAAGCGCTGAAAACCAGGGCTCTTTTAACCATTAAGGGGTGACTGGCATGCAGTCTGCCCAGTCTTCCTGAACCTTGACCAGAACTCAAGTAAGCAAAGAAAACAGAGGGTAAAGACACAGTGGTCAAATCCAGGACTGACAGAGCATATCCCCTAATGAACCCATGCCCCAGCCTCCCTTGCTGCAGAAGGTGGTGCACTTCATTGAAGTGAACACAGTGACTGCGTGTGTGCCCTACTGATACCATATTTGTCAGTGAACTGGAGATAATTAGCAAGATTCAAAACAAAAAATACAAAGAGTACACCTTCCTGCCCGCGAGAGACCTTGAGTCTTGGTACAGCCTGGCTAAGCTTATCAGTGCATTCCTAGCTTTTCTTTATTTAACGGTCTCTGGTTCTCATACTTTGTTACAAGCAAGCTGCTACTTAACTCCTACTACATATCCCATTACTAAAATATGGAGGACTACCCAACATCCTGCCTATCCCCCCAACAAAGGAAACAACAATTAGGAAATTGAATCAACATAGCAAACCATGAATAGGGAAAAAGGGGAAGGTTGGGTAATTTAGAAGAGAAAGGGAGAGGAGGAGACACTAATTGAAATGGAGTCATGAAAAGCATTAGCTAAACAGGGAGCAATGAAAGTGCTGATGAAGGAACAGTGGTGCGTGTAGTTGGGTCACTCTCTGAAGAAGAATTCGAAGGAGCTGGTTTCAGTAAGCTGGAAAACAGTGAACAAGTCTCAGGTAAAGAAAGTTCAAAAGTGACATCATTCATGGCCTGTTTGACTGAGAAAGGACCAAGGTATTTTGGGGAGAGTTTTTTTGGAGGAGCCATTAGTGGCAATGTTCTTGGAGGAGAGGTAGACTAGATCTCCAGGCTTGTAGATAGGATTGCGGCGGTGTTTTTTGCCTGCAAAGCGTTTGTGAGAAGCTTTGGAGGACTCAAGAACAGAGTGTACAGAAGTCCAAGTGGATGATAATTTTTTAATTCAAGACTCAAGAGAAGGAGATTGAGTTGTAGAGATGTTGTTGGGGAGTGGTGGAAACAGCTTTGGGTCGGTGCTGAAGACAACCTCAAACGGAGTTTTGCCAGTGAAGGAGCGTAGAGCTGAATTGTAAGCAAATTCAGCAGAAGGCAGAAGGGAGGCCCAGTTGCTTTGATTGGAATTGACGAAGCAGTGTAGGTGTTGTTCAAGGGTTTGATTTGTACGCTTGATTTGTCCATCAGTTTGGGGATGATAGGAGCTGCTGAGTTTTTTGGAAATGTTGAGGGATTTAAGGAGTGAGGTCCAGAATTTGGAGATGAATATGGGTTCGCTATCTGAGATGATTGTGGAAGGGAGTCCATGTAGTTTCCAAATGTTATTGATGGAAAGGTTGGCTAGTTTCTCAGCGGTAGGTACTTTTTTAAGGGGAATGGAGTGAGATTGTTTGGAGAAATGGTCAGTGACGACCCAAATGGTATGGAAACTGCGGGAGTTGGGTAAACCAACAATGAAGTTCCATGAAATAGTATCCCAAGGTGAGGAGGGAGCAGGAAGCGGTTGGAGAAGTCCATGTGGTTTAGATGTAGATGATTTGCAGGTGTTGCAAACAGGACAGTTTTTTATGTGGTCTTGGACATGTTTGGTGAGATCTGGCCAGTGGAAAAGCTTCCTGATTGAATGTAGAGTTCAGTCAGAAACCAAAATGTCCAGCAGGTTTGGAGTCATGATATCTTTTCAAAATTTCAGGTCGGCAAGGTAGGGGAACGTGAGATTTTAGTTCCAATGAAAGCCAAGTCATTGAACCAAACAACTGAGTCTTTGTGTGTTTGTAGCTAGGTGTCTGTTGGGTAGGCAGATTTTAGAGAACACTGGAAAGCAGAGTCGAGAAGTGTTGAAGCTGATGCACGGGCTCGTCGTTGCACTTGTGTAGTAACTTGTAATCCAAAAGTGTCTGCAGAAAAAAGTATTTTATTTGGTAGGAGTAGAGAAGGACGGCAGTAGAGAAGGCAAGGCAGTCTGGAGAGCAGATCAGCTAGATTGTTCGTTTTCCAGATTTGAAAACAATTTTGAATCTAAAGTGTTGGAAAAATTCAGCCCAGCGGGCTTGTTTAGCGGTCAACTTCTTGGCGGTTTTTAGTGTTTCAAGATTACAATGGTCTGTCCGTACTTGAAAAGGAATTTTAATACCTTCAAGGAAGTAGTGCTATGTGGAAAGCGCAAAATGGATGGCCGTGGCTTCTTTTTCCCAGATCGGCCAGTTGCGTTGCAGGGCAGAGAATTTTTTGGAGATGAAGGCACATGGTTTGAGATGGCTGTCTGTGTCCAGTTGTAAGAGAATGGCTCCCATGGCAAAGTCAGAGGCATCAGTTTGAATTAAAGAGCAGTGGTTCGGAGATAATTTTTTTCTCGAGGGTATCATAGGCTGTTTGGCATTTTTCAGTCCAGAGGATGCAGTTGCATCAGTTGGACTAGTTGTCAGGTGCTTTCTTCAATAGGTCAGTGAGAGGGAGTACAATTGTGGCAAAGCCTTCTATGAAATTATGGTAAAAGTTTGCAAAACCAAGGAATTGTTGCAGTTGTTTTCTAGTTCTGAGGGCAGGCCAATGCAAAACTGTAGAAATTTTGGAGAGGTCCATATTTAGGGTATTACTACAAACTCAATACCCTAAATAGTCAAAAGTTTGAGCATGGAATTCGCATTTTGAAAGTTTAACAAGTTCACTGTCTATGAGTCTTTGTAATACAAGTTTGGTGTGTTGTTCAAGGTCCTCTGAGTAGATCAAAATGTCATCCAGGTCAACAACAACACCCTCATAGAAGAGGTCTTGTAACACAGAGTTGAGAAATATTTGGAATGTGGCGGGACCAGCTTGTAATCCAAAAGGGAGAACAGTCCATTGGTAGTTACCCGGGGGGTTGAGAAGGTAGTCAACCATTCACTTTCAGGGTCCATACGTATTCTATGGAAAGCTTGAGGTCCAATTTGGTAAATATTTGCCTTTAACCAATTGGTTTAAGATATCCGTAGTCAAAGGAATCGGGTACGCATTAGGCAGTACTGCCTAATTAAGTTATAATTTACGATGCCCGTCAGCTTTCCTCCATCTTTTTTCTTACGGAAAAATATGGGACTGGCTGTGGGAGCTGATGAGGGTGTAATGAATCCGCATTGCAGGTTTTTGTTCAGGAATCTTTTTAGAGCTTCTAGTTCTTGGTTGTTCATAGGGTATATTTTGTGTTTGGGAATTTCAGCTCCATCTATCAATCTCAGTTTGCAATCAAAGTCTCTGTGCGAGGGCAGTTTGTCTCCTTTGTGGTCTTCAAAAACTTTCTGCAGATCCTCTAGTGGGATTTTCTGCAGTTCCTCAGGTCTCAAATTAAGTGTCGTGTTGGGAGATTTTATTTCGGACATTACATTGACATCATGGGTATCCTTGAGTAATCCTTGGGTCCAGCCAATTTGGGGATTGTGCTTTTTCAGCCGGTCATACCCAAGAACTATTTGGAACCCAATTTTGGTGGGCACTAGGAAATGTAAGCTCCCCTGTAAGTTCCCCACTTGAATAGGTATAGGTTTGGTCCTTTCCTGTACAGGGCCCCCTGCTATGGGTGAGCCATCCATTTGAGATAAACTGATGGCCTTTTTTAGGGGTTCAAACTTTACTGCAAGTTCTTTGGCCACTGCCTGCAACTAAGGCCTTCTACATTCGCAATTTCCCATCATTTCCTTGTAAAGTTACTGTAACATATACATGACGAGTTTTAGTTGTACTTACATTCACGGACTGGTCTGGATCCCACTCATCACTGTCTGAGTTGGAGGTGGTCAGTGGGCTGTCCTCGCCATTGCAACCTCCAGCAGAGGTTCCACCAGCGGGATGTTTGGTTGGTGGTTTCGGAGTATCAGCTTTGTGTGATGCAGGCTGGGTGGTGACTTTTCTTCAGCGGGTTTCTTAGATCCCTGGCATTCACTGGCAATGTGGCCTTTTCCCCCACATTAGAAACAGGTACCTTCTCGGAGTAGTTTTTAATTTTCTTCGCTGCTTAGGAAAGTAGTTTTTCGGGGCGCTGGGGTTCGGTGACTGCTTTCTTGGGCTTGTATCTGCTGGGCAAGTTGGACACTCTCCATGATGCTTTCCACTTCTCTGGCTGGTTTTATCCAGCCCAAGAGACTGGCAGGATCTCGTTGTGTCAGGCAGCAATCTAGTATGGTGGGGTTTAATCCATCTCAGAAAAAATTGCTTGAGGATGTCATCTTTCCATTCTAGTACTTTAGTGGCTAACTTTCTGAATTCACGGCATATTCCCCGACGGTCCCTTTTCCTTTTCCTTGGCATAGTTTTCTGAGTTGGTATCTGGCTTGTTCTTGGAAGAAAGGTTCTTCAAACCTTTCTCTGAGGTGATGCATGAACATCTGCAGATCGGCTGTCTCTTCAGCTTGGGAGTCGAACAGGCTGGTGACCCACTCCGCTGCATCTCCTTTGAGGTGCTGGCTCAGGTATCTGACTCTGGTAGCATCGTCTGGGAAATTGTTCCCTTAGTTGACCATGTTGAGGAAGTATGTTAGGGTGGCGCCATCACCATCGTAAGTGGTCTTCAATTCCCGAAAAGGTCTTGGGCCCGCTTGTTGGGCCAGTATCCCGGGAGGTGCAGGTTCCGCAGCTGCTGCTGCTGGAATCTGAGGTGGTGCACACCCAACCTGAGGCACCAGAAGTCTCCAGTCGTGTAGCTGAGCTCTCACTTTAGAAATTTCTTTTCATTTTCCCACTTCTTCTTTCCTGGCTAGAAGTTGTTCCATCAAGCTGGTCTCAACAATCAGTGTGTCCTTTCTTGTATCCTGGTGACGTTAGCGCCAAGCAGTTTCTGGTCTTTCCCCCCAGGCCCAGGTGGTTGGAGGAATTGAGGGCCATGTCTTGGGTTTCGCATCAGGAGGCCAGCTGGGGTCCGTCTCGTCTCTTCCGGCGAGTCCATCGCCTGGAGCTTCAATGACTCTGCCGGATGCTCCTTCCTCTTCAGGCTCTTCTTCAGTTTTTTGATACATGTTGTAATATTTTTACAAGCAGTTCACTCACTCTGTCATGAACTGAAGGCACACACATAAATGGAACAGTACTTAAACACTATTTATTAGAAGCATGATACGTCGTACAGGACTTCAGTGAGTGAACTGGAGGCAATTAGCCAAGATTCAAATCATAAAATACAGAGTACCTCTTCCCGCCCGCAAGAGACCTTGAAGTCTTGGTGCAGTCAGCTAAGCTTATTAGTGCATTCCTAGCTTTTATCTGATGGTCTCTGGTTCTCATAACTTGTTACAATTAAGCCGCTACTTAACTCCTACTACATATCCCATTACTAAAATATGGAGGGCTACCTGACAATATTAAGGTGAAAGCCTCCTTCTACTCATAGGACTCTAGAACTGCTCTACCAAGAGAGTCTGCCAATGTGATCATGTCTGAGGATGTAAAGCTTATTGGGACCATGGATGAAGACCCAAAAATACTATTTATACTGTAAATGTGGCAAATTCTACTCCTTTATGGTGACATTATCATTATTTGTGTCCCTACCTTCTTCCTTTTTAAAATGGGCTGATTGCAAACTGTTTTTAATATTCTCTTCACTTTATTGTCTAATTAATTGTTTTAATAAAGCTTTATTCTCTGTAGAGCCTTAGGAAAGCAGTATCGTGTATCTATATCCATTTTTCTCTGTAAATATAAAGTGCACGTCTGCACTCAGGCCAAGGTTTCTGAATAAGCAAGGATTTTCAGACGAATTTTAACAGAAACCTCTCTCCCCAGTCAGATATTGTCCAAAGAATGGCTGAGAAGAATGTCCAATTTCATCATTTCCTAAAAACAGAGCACCTTTCTGGATTTCCTGAGCACTTACCTTGTCAACAGATTATTCTGTTTCACTGAAGCCACTTAGCATTTACTTTTGCCTTCCACTCTACAGCAGTGCTTCTTACATTATCTGATGTGGAAGAACAAGATTTTTTTTTCCTGATTATCAGGGACCAACACCATATTTGTGCCCTTTGGCTAAAACTGCTTCTTTCTTTCCTGGAAATTTACTATGGGCTAGTACTAGTCCACAGACTACCACTTGGAGTAGCATGCTCTACATTTTATTTGCTATGTCACTTACCTTCAAGATTGTAATTTTTTTTTTGAAGGATACTAAGACAGTCAAGCGGGTTCTAGTAACCAAAGATCAAACTTTATATGGAAAGTTATCATATTTGACCTATATAGGTCTTATTCACAGCCTGGAAAAGTTAGTTTTGTCAACTGCCATATCCTCTGTAATCTGGGGAACTCTGGGAGTGGTAATCTCTTCCAAAACTATGAGATCCTTAAAAAAGCAGAATTACCTTGCTGAGTTTCCACCAAATGTATAGCAGGGCATTTTAAAAGAATGAAAGTTGTTAGTGAGAAAGCCTTTAGATTCTTTATGTCACGTACTAGGACTCAACACCCCTTGAAACAGGAGGACATAGGTGTGGTCTTCCAGCTTCATGAGAGGCCTGGCAGCTAATAAGATTCTGCTTGACCCTCCCTGTTGGCACAGTGCAAACTGAGATTTTTAAAAGCCTGCAACAACCACTTAAAAAGTCACATCTCCCACACTGCAAACAAGACTTTTAAAAGCCTCCTGTGCTGTTAATAGAAATGTTTAAGAGATTAATCCAGCATACAGGAATGATGGAAGGTTTATTTTTAGGAAGAGTCTTTATGAATGAATACATGGGGACTCAGCAATCCGGCTTGGGCCCAAGTAGGTGGACATGCCCACTGCTGAAACCTATGTTTGCCCGAAGTGAGCATGGCCACTGAGGCAAAAAGGTCCTCATTTTCCCATTACATGGAAAGGCTGGCCTTAATCCATGTCTGATGGATTTTAAAGAAAGCCAAAGAGTTTTATTCAGGCATAAAGAGGCAATGGTACAAATTCCACTACTGCAGCAGTGCTGCCTAGCGGTGCACCCCACCACCACCACATTTTGCACAGCCTGGAGCTTCTCAACTTCCACATTTCCACATTCCTACCACAGCCCCTTTTCTATCAGATAATCATCTCAGGACACCAACTTTGAAGTATCACCCACCATGAATTGCAACCAGAAAAGGAAACCTGAAAGCCTCAAGATATGCACAGTGACCATTGAATTGTAGTGATTTTCTATCTTCCAGTGTTGTATAAAGTGTTGTATAAAGATGCAATCTACTATGGCCCTATTGCACTGGAACACAAATTAACAAACTAACAACATGGTTGCTAATAGTGCTAACTTCTGAGTAAGCTTTAATCATTTCCTCAGGAAGGTTTGTTCCAAACCAACTACTTTGTCTGTATAAAATACCAACACAAGCTGTCAGAATTACAAAGTACTTTCTTCCAGTTTAGCTGCTTTTATTTTCAGTCAGGATTCTCTAAATGATACTGAAAATGACCAATGTCTTATTTACAAGGAGATCCAACAAATCTGACACCCTACAATTGCAATATTCACTGAAATCAAGAGTCAAATATTTGAAGCAGTGATAATTTTGCTTCTAAAAGATTCAAGTCACAGCTGACAAGACTACATCTGTAATTTACGTAGTTAATAGAAACATTACATATTTAGAAAATAGCTACATATGCACTAGCTTGTCAACTGGATAATCAGTTGGGAACAGTTTCTCCAATATGGTCATTTAAAAAACATTTCAGTACACAGAAAACGCAGCCAATGTCCTATCTTTGCAGGGAGATGCACAAGCCTCATCTTGAAGAACAAATTTGTACTGCTAGAAAGCATAATATTTGGACACGGAATTATAATTTCTGGGAGTCATTTTTTGCTTTCAGATTGAACACATATGGGATTATTCAAAACAGATTCAAATCAATCAACAAGTTAGTTAAAGTGTTTAATACAAAGTTGATTGGCACAACCCCGGTTTCCACAAACTATTAACTTTTTTTAAAACCTGTTGCATTAAATGCTGGTTATGTAACTTTGGTTACATTCTGCAACAGTTATGTGGGGCAAGCAAGCATCTGTTTTCCAAAACTATTTTGGAAATGCAAAACCCCTGTATGTTGATACAACAAAAATGCTATTCCATTTTTCTTTATAGAGAGACTATATTGAATAAACAGGACACTAAGTTTTATTTGGTAAAGGTATTACAGAAAATTGAAGGAAACATATCTTTATTACTGTCCATACATTCTCATTTTGCCTGACTTAATTCATTATGGTTGTAATTTGGGGGAAAGGAAAGCGAAGTGTCTCTTAATTTTATTCATCTACTGGCACATAAATATCCACCAAAACGCCATCTATCCCATTTATCCTTAATTTACCAGCAATGTTGTGTAAATATTATTTTTTTGTATCAAACTATAAAGTACCTTCAAACAACCTTTTGAATTTAATGAAATGTTTTTCAGACCTTAAGCTTACATTGTTAAGGCACTTACCATTCAAGTAAAACAGTTTTTTTTAATACAAACACTGGTTAGATGGACAGGATATTTTACTAGATGAATGACTATGAAAGTAAATCAAATCAATGCCCAAGTATGTATAAAACTAGTATCAGGAAAGACAGTGTTTTTATTGTCTGAAATGAGCACAAAGAACACCTTCCACAGATAACACTGAAAGCAGTGCAAGGACTGACAGTGACATTTTGACTAAAGGAGTTTTGTAAAAAGAAATACCAAATAAATCAGTGCCCTGCTTTGATTGCTGTAAAATTTTTACATAAAAGTTGGTCCAAACTTACAAAAAAAGCACAAGTGTGTGCATAGTTCAGATCTGACAGTGTGCCATAAAAAGCTGATGTCCCTAAATTTAGCATTGACTTAAAACTGCCAAAATATAAAATTTATAGCTAGAATTTGCAAAGATGTACAATCAATTTTCTGGTACTCAGAACAGCATGAATTGTAAGCAATTTCCTATTGTATGCAAGACCCTTTTCCACATAAAAATAAAGCTGTTGAATTAACATTATTCAAGTCTGTTGGATTGCTGCTTTGAAATCACAGCTACAAAGTTTTTCCAGGTAAAAATGATGTGCCTGAGGGAAAAAACAAAACAAATGCTCAATATGGCAATCCTCTGCCTCGTCCTCTGACTGCTGATGTGCTAATATGTCCCCTGTATCCTTGTGTATATCCAGGTCCTTGAGCAGGAGAAGTCCAGGTCTGTCCGTGCATATGGCCAACACTACCAGGGGGCTCTTGCAAATTGCTGCCATAGCTATAGTTCTGCATCTTTGAAGATAAAGAGTGAGTACTTTCAGACCCAGACCCTGTGGATGTGTCACCACTGTTACTTAGAACAGTGATGGGACCATGGCTATATTCAAATCTATGGTCCTTATCACCACTAAATAGCATGGGACCGGTGTTGAGGTAAATGTCTCCGTAACCAGTTACTGAGCTATGAAATGGTTCTGAAAAGGCAGGAGGTGGAGGGGCACCACTAGTGTGAGATGAAGCAGTATTGTAATTCTCCAAAGGTTGCACATCTGAATTCCCAATGAAGTTTCCCCTTTCTAATGTCCCAGAAGGTCCACTTCCAATCCCATCACTAGTGTTGTAATGAGCAGAAGAGAATGTAGAAGATCCAAAACTATCCTTATAGTCTGGACCTGTTACAAAGGATTCTCTCGTCTGGAAATCCACATTAGATGTTGCTGGTTTCTCTGTTGTTTGAGCCTGAGCAAGTAGCTGTAGAAGAGCTGCTTTCACTCCAGCATGAGGATCCATCCCTGAAGAGCTAGTAACTGAAGATAAATGTTGGTTCCCTGTCCGATAATCAAGGTCTTCTTCAGTAACAGGTGGTGGTTCTGGTGGCTCAGGGGGCCGCTGGTCTGGAGGCAAGATGCGAGGTCGTTCTTCTGGCGTATGAGGTCTCATCTCAGGGTGCCTGACCGAGTCATCTTGTCCTAAATGGATTTTTAGATCACTGAGAGTGAAATCTATAACCAAAATTTAACTACTCAAAACAACAAAATGCATCATCAATATCCAGAGTACGGTCATGAAAAGAGGAAAAAAACACTTTTTCTTGTAAAAGGCAGCCCTCGGAAATTTATCCTATTTGCTGCTGCTTCTGTCAAAGCTAGAGCCCCTGTGCATTATTTCAGGCTGTTACAGAAGATCTGTCCCCCTCTGAAGCACCTGGAGGAAATGCAAAGGGCTTAGAGGAGGAAGGGTTACACACACGCGCGCGCGTGCACACACACAGCTGCATGAACAGCTATCTGTCTGATTTCCTCTGCCTCCAGCCCAGCGTTTGATCACAAAACACAATTCCCTACAAGTGACATGGTCTTCACAAGAAAACTAGAAAGAAAATATACAGTAAATAAACCCATCTAATGGCTCATAGAACATCACCTTTTAAGTATTTCTTAACATTTGTTCCCACTGCTATTTATGTAGCACTCAGTAATAGCTTACTGGAACAGAAGAGACTGTACCCAACTCTAGATCCAAAGAGGCATGCAGATGAAACCCTTTTTTGCTGTGTGCAAAACAGTTTCAGAAAATGAGGTTGTGAAAAAATGCTATTTCTGATACCCTGATTATCTGAATTTCTGATTATCCTAAATGTAAATCCCTGGAATGCAGCCTTAGTCTGAAATGCTTACATTAATCTGGGTTCCAATCTTCTGTTGTACTAACAACGATCCAAAAACATAAGAACAATTTCATTAAAGAATGTGACGCTATTGCACATAATTACCTTCAGCTAACTTTGATGGAAAGAACTTCACACACATAGTAAAATCATTCTGCACATTCCCTACTTATCTAATGTTTTCCAAAGTTCTTACCTGCACATGCATATAATGATTTGATAAGATGGGGATAAATGGATGTCGGGGACTCTGCTTCCTCCCAGTTGCCAGATGCTGGTGTACTTGGCTCTGGGGGCTGCCTGGGATGTATTGGCATCTCATTTCCTGAGCCATTCTCCTTCTCTTCTAATACATTTTCTTTTTGCTTCAGTTGTTGAGCCTTCAATAACTGAGACAGCAAAACCGTGAATGCACTCTGCACAGCTGCCTGGGTAACCTCAGTGTCAATTTTTGTTTGGGTCAGCTGAGCAGTCTGCACAGGAGGTGGAGCAGCTGCTGCTTGTTGTAAAGGCTCTTGCTCTGGTGAGGGAGGCGGTGGTGCCTTAGGTGGTGGTGGAGGCGGCGGTGGGGGTGGCGGCTGCTGCTGTAGTAACTGAGGCTCAGGCTGTTTTTCTCCAGCTTCCAAAATGCCAGCTGGAAGGCTTATTTTATTCAGCTGCTGCTCAGTCTCAGGATTCACCTTAATGTTTAGCACCTGAGCAAATTGTGCCATATTAATACTGGTTTTAGACTGAAGCAAGTTGAGGAGAATGGCCACTTCATTTTGATTTAGTGGCTGACCACTGCTGCCTTTCACTAAAGAGAAGAACATAAAAAGGTGTTAGTATAATCACATGTCACATAGTCACATTTCAATGATAAGGAGAAAAATCCTGCAGTTTCTCTGGAATCCACGAGATGAGGGAAGTGAATTTTTCTGCTTGCACTTTAGAATAAGCCAGAGTTCCACATTACATTCCAATTCTGTAGAACAATAACTGCCCTAACTTAAAAACAAAACACAAGTTTCCCAAATTCAAAATAGACATGAAAATGTTTCCTTTACAAAAGGAAAAGACATGAGAATGTGGTTTCCTTTACAATCACAACAGGATTTTTCATAGTCCTCTCAAGTCTGAATGAGGCAACAACGAAAATAAAGTCTGAGGTTCACCCACGGCTTGTTCAATCATCTGAAATACCATTTAGGGCCATTTCTGTACTACACTCTTATAGCGCAATTATTCCACTTTCAACCTCCTATGGAATCCTGGGGTTTGCAGTTTAGGAAGGGGTGTGCCCCCAGATTCCATAGGATGTTGAAAGTAGAATAATCGCGCTATAAGAGTGTAGTGCAGAAATGGCCTAGGTGGCCATATGAACAAGGACTGCACCAAGATAAGAGAAATTACTTTCCAAATATCACTTAGGAAAAGTAGACTGTGAAAAACAAACTTCCTAATATTATTTTGGCATATACATGTGCATGCACAGACAACACAGAAACATGCCCAAAATCATGTTGTTTCTGCTCACTACTTTCTAATTTAGTATTAAACCATGCATCCCTATCCTAAATTATTTGATATGTGAACAACTGCAAGAAACCAGTACCAAGATGCTTGGACCACGATTATCATTGTAAAAAAATAAAAAACAAAAGAAAATGTGAAGCTATAAGTCTAAATAAAACTGGAACAATGGTTATGGGTGGGGAAAGGGGGATCTGCCATACTATGTCTATGATAACCCTTCTTCTTTAGTGGAGCTGCAGCAAAATAAGTAGTGAGAATTTTGGGAAGATGAGAGAAGCAACTTGTTGATATTTTAAATACATGTTTGAAAGAAGCAATCAAGTCAGTGCTTTTCAATCTAGTCATAATGTTTTGTACTATTGAGTGGAATGAAGTAATACATTAATCAGGAACAATGTGCCATTGTTACACTTGGACAGGCAAACACGAACAAGCATCACATGGTAAAGGCAACTATGTCCTAGGAAGCATACCAAGATGGTTTTCAGTACTACTGCAGCAATGTGCACACGATTCTACTAAGCTAAGAACCCTTAAAGGTGAAGAAGTTTATAGTGCACAAAAATTATTACTCTGTTGCTTTGCTTCTGTATTTAAGAGCCAACAAACTAAGTGATATCTTAAAGATATCTTAACATGTTAAACCTTGCATGCCTACAAAATGAAGCATCCCAATATTTAAGTCTAAACAGGAACACAAGCTGGGACCTAGATTTTCCTGTGAATTACCTGTTCATCTCACCTGTACCTGTTACTGCACATAAAGGCAGAAGGCAATCATCTCATGACTAACATGTGAATGTGTAACTGCAGTCTACAAACAGCAAAACAACTTGTTGCCTCTAGGCAAGTCTGAATAGCCCACCTACCAATGTGTAAGCTCTTCTTTGCCAGAAGAAAATGCCTACATTCAACAGAAACAACTCTCCCATGGAGGGATGGACAACTATCAGGGGGAGTTGGAGGGTTGCACTAAGCCCCTTGGGGCTTTAGAAAACTACATATCCCTGCCGTAGCCCTCAAGAAATTTTGTTTCATCCAAAGGGCTCTCCTGTGACCCTTATGCAGCATAGGGGGGCAATTTCACAACATTTTTGTCCCACCTGCTATTTTATGTCTAGGACAGGCCTTTTTTTCCAACAAGAATTGAGCAAGAAGAAAGCTTCTGTCTCTGACAGCAGAAGTGCAGTACGATGAACATGCCAAACCTTAGATTCTTTGCTTGCCTTCAGGACAACTATCACAAAACTTAGTTAAATTCTGTTACAGAGGTTGGAACATTATTTTTCAAAAAGTAATGCATCACTTACCACTTGTGTATTATTTTCATATGTTGCCTCTATAAAAACATACTTAAAAATAGGAAAATGTACACAAATCCCACTCCCCCAGAAAACAATGTTTTAGAAATAACTAGTAAACATTGTTTATTAGCTATAAAAAAAAGTTATAGGTTACTTTACTTTGCACCAGAATCCCACCATGCCCTTATCACCTCTCAACAGTAACACATTACAGGGACTTCTTTTCCCCTGTTAACACCTTAGTTCCAAGCTCTGCTCTCTTGCCCTAGAGATATTTTTAACAAAAGAATAAATGTTTTTCTAAAAAAAAAAAAAAAGTAATAACTGACCAAGCGCCATGTTAGAATTGCCTTGCATTTTCATTTGAGAAGAAGTTTGCAGGCCCTGAGGGGTGTTAGTTCTGCTATCATCCATTCCTAAGGACAAATCCTTCCGTGGAATTTTAGTTGCATCATCAGTCATGCCCATCTGCTTTTGCCTTCTGCGTTTCTTACTCCATAGCTCATGGCAATCTTGCCATAACGGAAGGCTGTAAGGAAGAGGGAACATAGTGCTGAACAAATAAAAATACTTGGCAGCAATAGACATTAGCACCCAGAGTGAACTATATACAATATTCTAGTAGCAAGCTCATCTGAACCTGAATAAATACTTTGAATGGACAGGTCACTTACCTGTAACTGGAGTTCTTCAAGTGGTTATCTGTGAACTCATACAAATGGGTTATCTGCGCCTGCACAGTGCACCTTTCAGAAACTTCTATAGCCTTAGAACTAGTGTTTTTACAGTAACTCCACCGACACAACTTTAGGAAGGAAGGAGATGTCAGGGCTGAGCACCACTTTTTCCTTATGGAAGTGCAAGTAGGGCCGGTCCAAACAAAGGGCACAAAGCCTGCCTGCTCTCATGCAGAGGTGGTGGCCACCAGAAAGGCAGATTTCCAAGACAGAAGCTGGATGTCGCATGTGATTAGGCTCAAAGGGCCACTTTAAAAGCAGGGAAAGGACAAGCTGCAGACTACAACCAGGGGTTGGGGGCAGAATCAGTAGGTGCAAGTTCTTATAACCCCTGAGGAAACTCTTCACCAGAGAATCCAAGAAGCAGGATGGTCTACCAAGCCTTTGGACATAACCATGATACTGCTGAAAGGCAGCATCAGGTGGAAGATAAGGAGAGGCCCCTATCTGCTAGCGAAGTCAGAAATCCCAGCAGATGCACTGTACAGAAGGAGTCTATGGTAAGGTGCTTTTCTTGTTAGAACTGTAGTGTGATAACCGAAGCCCCTGTCAGAGCTGCTGATTGATGAGCAGTAGCTGTTGGTCCCTGTGGCTCTGGCTGGAGATGAGTCCTGCAGCTCAAGAGCTCCCCTTGCTGCCATGGACCAAGCAGGCTTGGACGTTCCTCTGCCTGCTCCTTTAGGGCAACAGGGATCCGATTCTGAAGATGGTTTGGAGCCTGTGCCAATCAGCACACAAATAAGGCGGAGACCCAAGAGAGCTGAGCAAAGGGAGGCTTCCTTGATTAAGTTCAAGAAGCAGTGACTAGCTACACCTGTGCCTTGGGCTATATAACTGCATGCCTGGAAGCCTTCCTTTGCTTGTGGCAAACTTCTTTCAAGCCCTCCTCTTGCCTGTTCCTTGCTCCCAGCACCAAGTTCCTGCTACCTTGAATTGATCTCTTGACCCTTGCCTTTTGGAACTCTGACTACGGCTTTTGCTTAACGCTCTGGTAAATGAACTCCCTTGTGTAAAGTGCTTGCTTGTCTCCTCCTGGCTGGACTTTGCTGGCTCTCACACTCCCTTCTCTGGGCTGGCTTGCTGCCCAGGTCTCTAACCTTGACATGTAGGAATTTGGTCCATTTGTAGAAGTAGGCAAGTTGATAGCTTGTAAGCTGCCTTGATAACACATCTGACAGAGTGTGGAAGAGAGGCTAGTTGAGGAGGTTCCATGCTGTCAGTGTGTTCCAGTTGCTTATCTGTGGCCAACTTGAAGAGTCCAGCATTGTCAAATGGAAGATCCTCTACCATAGCCCTTGCCTGTTGTGAAAGACCAGATGACTTAAGCCATACATGGTGACGGAGGGTGATGGCACCAGCAAAGGCTTTGCCATTGCAATCAGCAATGTGACAGGCTGATAATTTGTGGTTTGTTTGTTGGGATGCGAGACAGTCAGCTTCCATGTAGAATACATTCACCACTCACCTATCATCTTTGGGCAGCCGGTCCAAAAAAACTTTAGTCCTATTCCAAATAAATTGTTGATAGGCACTGTAGTTACGAGATGTGGAACTGGAGAGCCACATTTGAGTAAAATTTCAGGCTCAGGGAATCTAGCTTGCCTTCTTTGTCTGCTGGAGTAGAATGCAGGTTCTGGGATATTCTAGCTTCGGCTGCATCCACTATGATCTAATTAAGCTTGAGGTGTTGAGCAAGCCATTCACCTCCCGCCTTGACTTCTTTATAGAGAGAGTTCAGCTTTTTTGAAGTTGGTGATGTCAAAGATGGAGATTCCCAGAATTTCTTAAATAGGTGGACTAGGTAGGACAGAAAAGCTAAGGATGCAGAGGTAGGGGCCTGATCTTGTAACTGTTGATAAATGGGATCTTGGATGTTCTCCCATTGGTGGTCGATTTGGAGGTTAAGAGACCTGGCCGTTCTCAGCATCTGGTCGGAGAAATTGGCTCACCTTGTGCTACCAACCCATCTGGGAATTTAGGAAGTGGCTCCTCTCCAGAGTCTTTGAAGGAAGATGAAGAGGATGAAGGCAAACATGAGCAATGGTGGTGAACCTCCAGAGCAGTGTCCTGCTGTATGGGCTGTGATACTTCCTCTGGTAAGTGACAGGGGTAGCGTATCAGAGGGGCTGGTGCAAGGGGCTGGTGGAAGGTCCTCTGTGTGTCATCTCTTAGGTGGAGGCCTGGGCATAGGGGAACACAACGGAGACGCTGATACCCACCGTCAGTGCAGTGGAGAGTGCCTTCAGCGCCGAGAGGCATACGCCTTCTCCTCGTACACATATCAGGAATGATGGTAGCAATGGCATGACCTATAATAACCATTGGAGGAGATGGAATAATCCTCAGAATTATAAGGAGAATACCTGCTATAGAGATAGGTACGGTGCTGATTAGACCGGGGAGAACAGTGGTGGTGCGAATAGTCACCGAGAGAGCAACAGTGTTGACGCTGAGACTGTGCCAATGATACCAATCTTGACATGGAGTGAGATGGAAATCTTCTGCAGTGTTGGCCTCGAGGTGGTGGGGGTGGACAGATTTCTTCTTGAGCTTCAGAGGTGGTAGTTACATCCACTTGTGACCCCAACCTCAAGCAAGATACCAAGCGGCTCCTTTGAGAGAAAGCCTGTCACAAAGGGGACAAATAAATGATTTTGCAGTCGGATGCGAGTTTGGACTCAACCAAACCAGGAGAGGGAATAGGTCCCTGCTCCAATGGTGATGCCTCCTCCTGAGCAGTGGTGGAAGACTCCCTGGCTTGAGCCACCGGAGTCAGGAAGGACAACGATCTCTTGGGATGGCAAAGTTTGCTGCTCAAGTCTCTCAATCAGAGAGCGTGAAGGAGGGGTATCCCTCACCACCTTCTTCGAGAGCTCATGAAAGATCAAGCAATGAGGTGTAGATGGTACCACTCTAGGGGAGCAAAGGCCAGCCTCTCCCAAAGTCGACGGAGGGGTAACCACCTATGCATTAGCCAGGTGAAAAAAGGGTGGTCACAATAAGACTCTCCTGAACCTGAGCACTGAGGAGAAGCCCTGGGAGAAGATGATGCAGTGGATGGAGGTTTTGATACCATCCTGCTTCCAGGCTTAGAAGCCATCACCAAGGTCTGCGATTTCAACTTGAATGCCAAGTTGGTCATGCCCAGAGCACTCTCCCAATGCAAGGCCTTAAGCCTAGCTGCTCTATTCCATCTTGTCTGTGGTGTAAATAGTTGACAATGGGAGCAGGAACCCACGTTATGGTTTTCATCATGGTTTATGGTTTTATTAGAAATATATTTTAGAATTCAGTGTAAGTACTCTATCAAGTTTTAAAGAAGTCAGTGCTGGGAAACACATTAGGAAGGAAAAAAACTGTCATCAGTTGTACAACAATGCCATTTTGTAGACCATTTATACATGAACAATAGCATCACCACGTGCATTGAAACCACAATGCTCTTACTTTTAAAGCTTAGGTAGCCTTAAAAAGAGTGTCACAGTTATCATACATATATGGAGAAAAAGGTAAGGACTCTGTATATAGCCTATGCACATTCGTGATTTCATTGCTACATTGCTATTTGCTGTTGTTGCATGCCTTCAACTCATTTCTGACTTATGGCAACCCTAAGGCAAACAAACCTATCACAGGGCTTTCTGGAGTTGAGAGTGTGGTGCACCCAAGGCCACTCAGTGTGTTTTCAAGGATAGTCATAGAATCATAGAAATCTAGAGTTGGAAGAGACCCCAGGGGCCATCCAGTCCAACCCCCTGCCATGCAAGAACACCCTCAAAGCAATCCCGACAGATGGCCATCAAGCCTCTGCTTAAAAACCTCCAAGGAAGGAGACTCCACTACACTCCGAGGCAGCATATTCCACTGCCGGACAGCCCTGACTGTCAGGAGGTTCTTCCTGAGGTTCAGGTGGAATCTCCTTTCCTCCAGCTTGAATCCATTGCTCCTTGTCCTGGTCTCTGGAGCAGCAGAAAACAAGCCCCCTCCTTCCTCTATGTGGCATTCCTTCAAATATTTAAACATGGCTATCATGTCCCCTCTTAACCTTCTCTTCTGCAAACTAAACATACCCAGCTCTCTAAGTCTATCCTCATAGGGCATGGCTTCCAGGCCTCTCACCATTTCGGTCGCCCTCCTCTGGACTTGCTCCAGCTTGTCAATATCCTTCTTGAATTGGGGTGCCCAGAACTGGACACAGTATTCAAGATGGGGTCTAACCAAAGCAGAGTAGAGTGGTACCAGTACCTCCCTCGATCTAGACACCATACTCCTATTGATGCAGCCGAGAATTGCATTGGCTTTCTTGGCTGCCGCATCACACTGCTGACTCATGTTCAGCTTGTGGTCTATTAAGACTCCTAGATCCCTTTCACACGTACTGCTATCCAGCCACGTGTCCCCCATCCTATATTTCTGTATTCCATTTTTTCTACCTAAGTGTAGGACCTTACACTTCTCTCTGTTGAATTTCATTTTGTTTGCCTTGGCCCAGCTCTCCAATCTATCCAGGTCATTTTGAATTTTGATCCCGTCCTCTGGCGTATTAGCAACCCCTCCCAATTTGGTATCATCTGCAAATTTGATGAGCATGCCCTCTATTCCTTCATTGAAGTCATTGATAAAAATGTTGAACAGCAATGCTCCAACCACTATACCACGCTCACTCTCTACACTGCTGTAAATCCATTTTTCATATATATTTTCTGGTGCCGCAACATTAAAATTCAAGAAACAAAACTACCACTGGGGTTGCTATGTAATAAAATAAAAACTGGGGAAGGTAATAATTTCGCATTTCCTTGGTCTAATCTGACTAACTCTGTTTACTAACATACAATTAGTAAACTAAAAAAGAGAGCCAGAGTGCTATAGTGGTTTGAGCATTGGACTACAAGCCTGGAGACCAAGGTTTGATTCCTGCTTGGCTGTAGAAACCCGCTGGGTGGCCTTAGGCATGTCACACACTCTCAGCCCCAGAAAACCTTGTGATAGGGTTACCTGAGGGGCACCAAAGGTTAGAAACAACTTAAAGGCACATAGCAACAAACTAAAAAAACTGAAATCCACAGAATTAAACCTTTTCAAATTATGTAAGAAGATTAAGTTTAAGAAATTAATTTCACGTTGCGATTTATGGAAGACAACATGAACAAGATACTGAGACTGTCAGTGCCTAATTTAAATGCTTTGGGAAGAGTCACCAGAAAAACAAGCCACATTCTTAGATTTCTTTGGATCTGGATTTTATTTGGCTTGGACATGATATACAGTGTGTGTGCATGGGTTTACAATGATATATTTATGGTCAAATCTAATTGCCACCTCAGTAAGAATAAACACACTGAATGGATGGGATTTAATTAAGTGGAGGGTACCCCTTCAGGAGCTGAGTCAATGGGTGTACTCTTGTTGGGATTAGCAACTGAATTTGGGCCTGTGACACAACCCTCCTGACAGTCATTAGAAACTGTAGGATTTTAAGACATTAACAAATATCATCCCAAGGGTATACTCATATAACATTATGCAATGTACAATATTTGATTTGGCTCACTCCACAACACAGACACTGGTTATATATGCATTATGGTGCTCTTTCTGGTAGAATCCAAGTTATAAAATATCATTTTGAAGCTGATGAGCTCAGTAGAGAAGAACTTACTCTGGTGGAGGCATCTTTGAAGGGTCAACATCGCGTAGAAATTCACACTGAAGTGCCTGTTCCGCTGTGCAACGTTTACTGGGATCCAGAGCCAGCATATAGTCAAAAAGATCTAGTGCAGCTGGGGAATACTGTAAAGAGGATGAAGATGAATAAAATAATACCAAGAAAAAAGGAAATTTCTATTCAAAAGTTTTCATTTTTGTTCATGTCATTGTTCAAGCCATGTTTAACATAACCAGTTTGATACATCCAATTTTATGAGATATTTATTATGCAATGTGGAATGTACCAATATTTATCAGAATACCATACTGTGCTCTTCACAATTCAGGGCACAAAGTCTTGTTTGAGAAACTGTTTATAATCTAGCCATAATTATTATTTACACTGGTACAGAGAAGGCAATGAATATTCCCTAGGGTACGCACACACTTTAAATTACAAGTGGGTGTTCACACAACTAAATTCTTTCCCAAAAGATAACATGGCAAACAGAATTTCCTTAACATGTAAGGCTCAATACAGACATTAAGACAGAAGATCTAACCATGTGGCAGCCCATGTGCCTTGTTTATCTCATCTATGTGCTACATCAGCATACTAAAGATACACAGTTATCCTACTAGCACTGTGCACATGATAGCCAAAGACAAAGTTTAAATATAAAGGCAGCCGAACGCGAAGCTCTTTTTCTATATAATATTCGAAGTTTGAAAGGCAGTCTCAAAGTAATGGAAGAAAAGTACCTTTTCAGCATCCTTTCAGATACTTTAGAAACATTTAAAAACTTTCCCTTAAAGAACGGGGAGAAAATACAATCTCTTTCGCTTTAGTCTTTAATGTGCTCAGACTTCGCCAAAAACACAGGCATAGAATGCATATACAGTGGGCCCTCCACAGATGTGGAGGTTCCATTCCAATAAAAGAAGAAACCCAAATGCTTGTGTCCCATTAATATCTAATGGTCACAACATGCATGCAGACATTTCAGCGCATCTGTGTGCGTATCACCACCCTTTTAGGTATAGAATGCAACACAGTTGCTTAAAATTGCATATCCAAAGATTGTGGCTAAGGAGAGCCCACTATATGGGGTTGCCAATAACAGATTAATGCTAATGATGAAAGGCTTTCATAAACTCTACAGTTTGCAAATGCATAAAGGAAGTATTAAGAGCAAGATATGCACAATCTGATAATACAAAAGTCAACTTTTTGGATCACAAACACACCCAAACTCATTACTCCACAAAAAACAAAAACAAAAACAACTTGTGGATTCAAATAATTCAATCCTTACAAAGCAAATTCTTCTCTCAGTCTTCGACGGTACTGCTTCTTTGGTTTCATACTGTTGAAATATGCCAATTTTATCACATCAGGCCACACTGCAGGACAAGGACTACCACATATACGGCTGTATGAAAAATACCAATATCAAGTGAATGACTGCACATAACTAAGGAACAGATAGAAAAAGACTACAGAATCAAACAAGAATCTTAAAAGAATATAGCTCAATGCAAGTTCTTCTGTAATAATAAAAATTATCTATCTGCATGCACGGGTGTGTACTGCAGCCATTAACTTTTCAGGACTTTGTGCTAGACAATTCAAAATTTGACTTTTGTTTTTGAGGGAAAGGCTGTTTAAATTGCAACAGTGAGTTTCAAATAAAACTCCAAACAAAGTAAAAAAAAAAAAGGTGGGGAGGCAGTGCTTAGTTTTAAGCTGGAAAGTGAAAAAAACTCCAAAGGAAACAAAAAGGGAGCCTACCATAATTCATCTGGACATTAAGGTAGAAACTATAAAATCTGATAAGAGTTTCACAGTCAAAATCCCAAGAAGCAACCTTAACTCATTAGGAGAAATTTTCTTAAGTACTAGAAAGCAGAAAAGAGCTGGCAACAGAAGGTGCCATGGGCACTTGTTGGTGAATCAGTTACAGGTACAGACACACATTAACACTGGATACAACCCAGGTAGAAAACTCCCTGAAGCACTGCTGCTAGGCTTCCTGAGATGGGGAGGGAAAGAGAGACATGAAAAAGGAGAGAGTTAATGCACTACTACTAAGATTTCTGAGGTTAAAAAGGGATAGGCAATGAGAAGTTGTTCTCTCAGGTATGGCTGGTGGTATTTCGGAGGTAAATGGGAGAAGCAGGAAAATAGGAGCTTTTTATATGCCTAGAGGTGGATGGGATGGATGAGGGTTTCACTCAAGACTGCTGGACTAGTTACGAAAGACATATTGGAAGTTTGAAACTGCTGGGGGTGGAGACATGACTTCTAAGTCTAAAGATTTAGCTATTTGAAGGACTTTGTCTGTGCATAGTCAATGGTCTTCAGATGGCAATGGAAGTGTGCTGATATCACAGCCAGCAGCAAAATCAATGGGGGTGGTAAAGTACCGTGCAACTAAACAGTACTGGATGAACCTGAGAGAGTGTACTCTTACTCCGTGCAGTGGTACCTCATAGCTACAAGCAGGACTGTTTGATGCATTAAGTATCAGCTGTGTAATCAGGCCTATGTCAGGCTGTAAGAGTGGTCATAGTGAAGATCAGTGCAACTGTGAATACTGGAGCTAGTATATTGTTCAGTACTGGTGGTAAAACCACTGCCAACAGTGATGCTTGACCAGGAGTGACAGCCTGCAGAGAAGTTACATTGCAGGCTGGAGCAGATGATCCAGATACTGAGTGACATAGACACAGGCAACATCAGAAGAGTCCACCTTTGCATAAATACTTGATTAAGGTAGCACTCAGGCTAGTAGAGGCATCTTGATCAAGAGAATGGTGCAGTGGTCTAAACTCAGAAGTAGTTGGGTAATCTAGGCCTATCTCTATGCTGAAGTGATGGTGACTTTTTTCCGGTATCTAGTGAAATGATCATGAAAACATTCTTATCTTTCATGGCAAGGAAGTGTGTGTTAGATCATCTGGTGCAGAAAGGAAGGTCAACAAGGTCTTGAGATAAGAGGGTGAATAAGACTCATTTATGTGCATTTACAGATGACCACTTGATGAACCACAGTTACAGATAAGCAACCTGTTCTCCTTTCTGCATCTTCTGTTAAGACCCTAGGCAAGTCAGTGAGTCTCACTGTAAGAGTATGTTCAGGACACAGATGCAAGAAAAACACTTTTAACAAGGCCACAGCACTGAACAATTGAGTTATTAACACTCCAGTTGTATAATAATTGAGCAATATTGAAAAGATCGATATTCTCAGTTATTCTTTCTCAGCTGTTTTTATCTTTGGTACTAGCAGACTTATTAATACGACTATGGCAAGCTATCATACTGATGGTGGTATAGGTATCCACTAACATGCTAATGTAATGAATTAAGACCATTTTCAGAAGAAACTTAAATTTTTCAAATTAGACAAGACCCATAAACCATTATTCCAGCTTTTACTTTTTAACACTTGCTCCATTGCCATCTAGTGGTCATCTCTTTCAAGGAGAACTCTTTCATTAATATCAACAAGCAACAGGGGAAAGGCACACTTTAATCTACAGCTCAATTTCTGTATTTTGTCATGTATCATCCCATTTAATAATTTAGATCCAGCTCTCTAGTGAGCTTCTATGAAAGTTTAATAGTAGGCATTCTGTGGACCTGAATTTCCTCCACTGTGAAAATGTAAATCAGTTTGTGAAAGGAAAAAAAGCCATCTCTTTCCTTTCCATGAAACAATAATATACAGAAGAGCAAAGCTGCACAGGTTGTCTTAACTAACTGATTGCCTCTAGTTTTGTTTAATATTCCCTTTTTATTGTAATGATTCTGGAACATATTCAACAGAAGACAACTGCTGTGTCAAAATTCCAAGTAAGACTGATTCACATATACTTAGTTGAAGAACAAAAAAACTGGCAGATATTTGCTTAACTCTTAAGATTCTCAGAGATTCACAGACCCAATGTTAGAACTTACCTTATCAATTCCAGCTGAGCAATTTCCTGATTTGCTTGAAAGATTGGTTTTTTAGTAAAAAGTTCACCCAGTATACATCTGCAAGAACGAATATACAACAGGTTCATCAATTCCTCTTTTTGAGGCACTTTGTTGTTGCAGACTTTACTGTATGTATATGTGTGTGTGTGTGTGTGTGTGTGTGTGTGTGTATATATATTGTAAATTCAATGTCATGAAAATTCTACTTTGCTCTGGCAGGAGGAGGTTAGAATGGCACCTTCCCTACTCTCTTTCTAGAACCAGCTGAAGGCTTTTCTATTTCAACAGATCTTTGCAGACTGATTGTTTAGGTGTCACAGACCTTGTACAATGTGCTGGATTTTCAATTTGTTATTTTCGTTGTGCTGTTGTGCTTTGTACTGCTTTTGTTTTTTAATGTTTTAATTTTTTTGATAGCCCAGTCACGTTTTATCTTTTGTATTTTGATGCCTTGTCCTGGTTTGCCAGTTGGCTATGCTGGGATCTCTGTCCTCAACTGGCACCACTCTGCCCAATAAATTCACCAAGGGTCCTGCAGTGAGGAACCAAACTGGGGAAGCCGCTGGGTCTCCACAGCATTGGTCTTTCCTCACCTGCTGAATTTCTCTTACAACGATCACGACTTCCACTCTCCACGTGGCTGAAAAGGCAGTGGAAATATTCAGGACAACAGGAAGAAGGGTGGGGGCAGCCTGGATCAACTAGTGACTGGGAGAGGGGAGCAGATATGAGTTCAGGAGGGGCAATGAAAAGCACAGGCCTAGAGAATGAGAGAATTTAAAGAGTCCTCTCTTTTGGCGGGGAGGGGGGCAGGCAGGGAAGATGGAAAAATAACAAAGAGAGAGAGCAGAGACAAATGGAACTATGCTGCTTGTTTGGAGCAATGTAGGAACTAAAACTGAACATATGGTGAGGCTTGCTCCCCCTAGTGGACTTCTTTGAAAGAACTGTTCCTGCCTAGTCGGAGAAGAGGAGTCAACCCAATGTAGGACAATCCTTCTCCCTTCACTGGCAAAAAGTAGACTATAAATATAGTAACAGTAAAAACCTTACCCACAGCTCCAGACATCAATGGCAGGTGTGTATCGTTCCTCTCCCAGCAAAAGTTCTGGTGGACGGTACCATAATGTGATAACTTTGTTGGTATATGGTCGACTGAAATAAGAAACACATTTGAATCTTCTCCAACAATGAATTAGGTATGGGCTAACTTTCCAACTAATATTACAGGAATGAAGCAAACAATGTCATAGGACTCCTGACCTCATGCCCAGGAAAGACCTAAAGCAGCTAAAGTAAAAATAAAGCACTTACAATTATAATCACTTACTTTCTTCCCATCTGTTGTCTTCCTGAATTGTTAGTAGAACTGCAATTCTTTTATTATTAACCACCTTTCCTCCAGTTATGCAATTCCCAATAAATTCAAAGATAAAACAAAGAAAAACTATCCTTAACTGGTTTACATCCACAACACCATGAAGTTCATCTATTGCTGGCTCTGACTGTGCATTTTAAGCAACCATCAATTGCTTTGTTGTTATTAAGTACTACCAGGTCGACTTCAACCTATGGTGACCCTATGGATGAGAGACCTCCAAGCCACTCTAACATCATCCTCACCGCTCCAGTCTTGCAGATTCAGGGATGTATCTTCCTTTATTCAAGCTATCTGCAGTATGGTCTTCCTCTTTTCCTACTGCCTTCTACATTACCAAGTATTACTGTCTTTTCTAGTGAGTCATGTCTTTTCATGATACGGCCAAAAGTATGAAAACCTCAGTTTGGTCTTGGCTTCCAGGGAGAGTTCAGGTTTTATTTGCCCTAGGACCAATTCGTCTGTCTTTTTAGCATTCTAGGGTATCCGCAGAACTCTTATCAAGCACTACATTTCAAATGAGTTGATTTTCTTCCTATGAGTTTTCTTCACTGTCCAAGCTTTCACAATCATACATAAAAATGGGAAATACGATGGCATGGACAATCCTATGTATTCAGCGATACATATCTTACACTTCAAGATTTTGTCTAGTTCCTTCATAGATGCCCTTCCAAGTCCTAGTCTTTTTCTAATTTCTTGACTGCAGTCTTCATTCTGATTAATGACTGAGCCAGGGTATGGAAAACTATGTTGCCTATTTCAATGTCTTCACTGTCTACTTTAAAGTTATGTATATCAACTGTGGACCTTTTTCCTCCCTTAATGTTCAACTGTAAACTTGTCTTTGCACTTTCTGCCTTCACTTTCTTCAGTAAGCATTCCAAATCTTTGCTCTTTTCTGCCAGTACTATAGTATCATCCGCTTATTTTAAATTGCTGACGTCCCTTCTTCCAATTTTCACACCTCCTTCTAAGTCTAATCCTGCTTTACATGTTATGTTCAATGTATAAGTAAAATGGATAGAGTGATAACATGCAGCCTCACCTGACCTTCTTGCCGATTGGAAACCATTATGTCTCTCCATATTCTGTCCTAACAGCAGCCTTTTGTCCTACATACAGGTTATGCATCAGGACAATCAAATGTTGTGGCATGCATATTTTTTTCTTTAAAAGCAATCCAGAGTTTCTCATGATCTACACAATCAAAGACTTTGCTATAATCTATGAAGCACAGGCTGATTGTCTTTCAAATTTTTTCGGTGTGTTCTATTATCCAACATATGGTTGCAATAAGACCCCTAGTGACTCTTCCTTTCCTGAACCTTGGACATCTGCCAATTTTTTACTCCATACATAGAAGTCTTTGTTGTAGAATTTTGAGCATGACTCTGCTTACATGGAAGATAACGCAATGGTCATGTGTTATTGCAATCCTTGGTGCCCCCTTTCTTGGGCACTGGATGTATATTGTGTATTTCCAATTTGTGGGAGATTCTTTTGTTTTTCATATTTGTTAACAAATTTAAGTTAGAACTAGAGGAGATTCTGTCTCTGGAGCCTGAAGCAATTCTATTGATATGCTATCTGTTCCTCGTGATTTATTTCTCCCAAGCGCTGAGTGCAGCTTTCACTTCACTTTCTAAAATTGAAGGTTCATCTTCATATGGTTCATCCTTGAATGAATATGTTAATCTTTCATCTGTTTTACATAGTTCTTCTGTGCACTGTTTCCATCATCTTTTTATTTGTACTTCATCATGTAATGTGTTCCCATTAATCACAGAGCATCCCCACTCTTAGTTTAAATTTCCCTTTGATTCTCGGATCTTATAGAAAAGGTCTCCTGTTCTTCCTTTTTTTGTCGTCATCTTCTATTTCTCCACGCTGAGTAGAAGCTTTGTTTGGTGTGTGATTTCTTCTTGAACTCCTACACAGAATCTTTCAATTTCTTCTTCTTCTGCCTCTGTAGGAGCATAAGCTTGGATTATCGGTTTTCCCTGAAGCCTTATTGACATGATTTGGCCAGACTTTGCACTGTATCCTTTGACTTCTTTTGCCGTATCTCTCATCACTATAAATGCCACCCTATTTTTTCTTAGATTTAATTTTTCACTTCCTGTCCACTTTAGCTCACTCATCCCAAGTATTACAATCTATATACAGCCTACTTTTTATATTCCCAAGTGAGACATATTGATGAAACATGCACCTTTCTTAACAGGATAGTTTATATTTTATTCTACTTGTTTGAAATAAAAGCATTCTAAAACCCATTATGAGTGGTGCAGACACAGTGAAAAACTGAAATTTTAACAATTATCAGGTGAATGACAGAAATAAATTACTGAAGTCAATTACAGCACAATGGTAATTGCACTGCAAAAAACCTTGGAAAACAAGATTACATGAACTGAAAAATTAGTATCTCTTAACCATGAATCCTGTTGAAAATAATTTATGAATTTTGATAGAGAACCTAAGTGGTTTGTTTTGAATACGCAGTAGCATTTGCAAACACAGAAAAATAAATATGCTAGCTACAGCTATGAAGGCTTGTGTCTGGTCTTACTGGCTACTGTTTTAAATCCTAGGGTGGAAGAAACCCAGGACATAAGCTGAGAAGAAGGAGGTATCTAATTTTAATGGCAAAGCAGCAGCTAATCCATATTGCCCCATGTACTGCACTGACAAATGACTAATTTTTGTGCTTTAAAAAAGTTAGCAAAAGTTTAGCAAAAGGCTAAGTGTGCCATAAGAGAATTTATAGCATGTTGGCGCAGGTACTCAAAGGCTTCTGTGTGTTCAGAAGTAGCTGCCTGGTGCATGATTTGAAGCACTGGCTTTCTCCCATTCCAGTGTAGATACATAATTCTGATACATCTCTTCATCAGATATGCTTGCGTACTGATGGACAGAGGCAAAAGAACTAGAATCGGAAAACACTTCCTTAGATGTCATTGTTCCTGGAAGAGACTTCTTTGGATGTCACCGATGTGCTCGCTTCCAAAGCAAGAAACCTGATCATAGAAGCTGTTCACCCTTAAAACACAGGGGGTATCTGGACACTGACAATAGAGATTTCTAATACTACTGCTGAGAGTACTGCATCACTTTAGGAGGCATGGACACATATAGTTCTCTCCTACAATAGCTCACTAGTGTTTCCTGTCCCCATTACTACACAGTTATTTTTTCAATCATATGAATGCTCAGGTTGTATATGGAGTCATATACTGCAGAGAAAGATTTGCTACCTCAGTAAAAACTAAACAACTGACAGCTTGAGTATCAATAATGCTTATCATTTATATCATGTCAGAATCGAAGATCTTTAGGAACACTGAACATTTATTCAGTAGTATGCTTTGTACTTTTATTCTCCTCCTGAAATATATTTTATACAATTCTCTTAAGGGTAAAAAATCATTTTAGGCTAACAGATATTACTATTAAGCCAGAACAACTGAAAAATGATACTGCAATATAGTTTAATCATAATTAGAGAGACAAAATGATTACCTAGAAATCACCATAAGTAACCAGCCCATAATTTACAATCACGAACACTGTAAAATGTACACTATACAAGACTTTCACCTGGCTTTTAAATGTTGCTTAAGAGATATTCCACAGATCATTTCCAAGAAGAAACATGTAGTTTAGGATGAATATTAGACCTACCTCTCCTCAGAGCTATATAGTCGAGCAAGCCCAAAATCTGCAAGTTTGATCTGCCCTCTAGTGGAAAGAGTAAAAATTTTGTACAATTTTTAGCACCACCAAAAAATTTATGAAACTTCATGTTTAAAATTTACACAATACAAAATGATTTGTGAACTTTGTGGCTTGTTAGTTATGTAGAAGAAATAGAATGAGAAAATACATAAAACACTTCACAGGAAAAATATCTTACTAGCAGCAAATCATCCTACTACTTTATTACTACTGATCTTTTATTTTAGAATGCACTACATGTGATGTTTGGAACCAATGTTTCCATTTATAATTCTAAATCACAATGTTTATTATTTTGCCATTTCTTATTATTATTTTCTTCTATATCGTGAATTAACTAATACTTTAAATGGGCTTTCTAACCTACAACATGATTAGGTCGCCTTCAATTTAATTATTCATGAAATATATGTTCTGATTTTTATTAACAATATATTTGCAGCCAATGTATTAAGGCTCACTGCTGTAGCTAATCACCTGTGTATCAGCTGTGTGCGTGCAATGAACATAAGAATGTCCGAGTGACCTTACTGGACCATCCAGTCCAGCCCAGTCGCCCGTTTCCAAGTAGAGTTGTAGAATTGTCCAGCTGGGAAGTCAGTAAATAGAGAACACATGTAACAGCCCTCTCCTACTATTTGTCCTCAGTTTTTGATATGCAAAGTTGCATTGTCTGGAAGTTCCATCTGGCTCTCATGGCTAATAAAAATGATCAGGAAGCACTCTTCATTAAGAACAAAAAACAACCAGATATTTAAAGTTGCTCAACAGAATGTATAAAAAATAGATGGGATAACTTCTGGATGATGAGAAGCCATAATGGCCTCCTGGCAAGTCTGCTGGAAAACTGGGAACATGGGAAGCACATATTATTTCACAGATCCTGAAAGCCTGAACATGTTTCATGGATTGTTGGCTATGCAATGCTACAGAGAACCAGGACGCACAAGAGGAAGAATTTCCATATGCCATGTTTTCTCTAGAAGCAGCAATTCGGTGAGTCCAGAGAGCATATGCCCCCCTTCCTAGCAGAACTGCTGTTTTCTCAATGACAACTGTAGTGGCAGGGAATCAGCAACCATATTTACAACAACCACAGGAGACCATATTTGGCCCAGATATTGCTAACCCTTGATACTGAGCATCTATGGGGGATGGCAGTGTGCAAATATAATGTTAAAACTACAAAAATAATTACAGACTAGTTGTTTTAGATTACATTACAGCCACTTCAAATACTCACTCTCTCTTTCTCTTTCTCTCTCTCTAACACAATGCAAAAAAAGGAAAAAAAGTTTGATCTAAACTTTGTTATACCTAATAAACACACTGAAAAAATGAATAATCTATAAACATGACTAGATCTGGATACATCCTGTGTTTATATCAAGTACCTGGTATACTTTCAAGGGTACCCTCCTCAAATGACATAAAGTTCATTTTTTCTACTACATTTTACTACATTTTTCAGCTATATTTGAAGTATGCTGTATTTCATCTGTGTACATAACATTCTATCACATAAACACAAATCTCCCTATTTCTAAATGTCTAAATTACATATATTTACAAAAGTGGATGCATACCTGTTGTTTAGTAAGATGTTGGAGCATTTAATATCTCTGTGTAAGAAATTTTTCTTATGGCAGTAATCCAAGCCTTCCATCAACTGTCTCATGAAGGATTTAATATGATTTTCATCAAAATGAACTAAACCAGATTCCAGAAGCCCCATCAAATCATGATCCATATATTCAAATACTAGGTAAAAAGCGCCTAGGGGAATATTAATTTCACATCCAGTTAGTATACTTTTAGGGAATGTCATTAGCTTCATGAAGCAACAGTGTACAACTACACAAGCAACATAATTTAAACACACTTTTTTACACAGAAATTAAGATTTTCAACAGTGTATACATAACATATAGCCCTTGAATACTGTAGGATGCAAAGAATGCAAAACTAAATAAACAAGCAAGTAAACATTTCCAAGATATAGTTCTACATTTTATATTCAGTCTTGATCTCCACGTGTATGTTCAAAGAATGGAGAAAATACAAGATGTATTACACTGTAAGATGTGCTTTAAAAATTGAACTGAAAGAATGAATCAGAATGACTCTATTTCAAGTTCACAGTCAATGAATTTGGTGATACCCTGGTTTAATAAAAATATGTTTAGAACAAGCCAGAGGTCCCTAAGTTCAGACATTACAGGAATCTGAAAGAAAAACACAGCCTAGTTATGTATTTATCTGTGCCTCTCCATAAGTCAAACTCCTGGTTACCTCTAAATGGCTTTTCTTGTCATTCACCATAAATTCTGCATTCTCTAGAAACTGCAGACTGCATGTTTTTGACCTCTTTCTCATCCCTACAAAATGGGAATGTGGAGGGAGGGAGCAGTTGATGCCTATCATGAACAATCATTCAAGGCAGGCTGAAGTAGCAATGTACACATGTGAATTAACCCCTCATGCTAATCTGATCGAGGCAATACTTCACCAACATTCTTTTCCACTGCATCCATTATCTCCTGCAGTCCCTCTCCCTCAGTTTCATTATACAGCCTTTCTGACAGCTGTACAGATTCAATAGTGACAGAACAGATAGAGTTTTTTCCCCTCTTCCCTGGGTAGGGGTGGATTGCTCCTTCAGCCTGCCTAGAATGATTATTCAATGCTAGGTATCAACCCCTCACTCTCAGGTAGGCTGACATGTGGGACACACCTAAACCACCACCTCAAGGGCAAGTCTCGCACTGTTTGTAACTACTGCTTGCAAAACTGTTCAAACAAACACTGCTTGGCTTGACCTAAACATATCTAGTTTATAGGCCCTGATAAAAGAAGATAGCTCTTTCAATCTAGTAGTTCTACATACATCTTCTATTGAAGGTGCTGCTCTAAATGTTGTTACCGTAGCCACTTGGTAGAATGAGCCCAAACACTCTGTGGATGCGATACTTTTGCCTATTTCTTTCTTTGTTTATTATATTTGTATGCAGTCTTTTTCCTGGACTGTGCCCAAAGCAGCTTCCAACAAATTATCACACAGATAAATGCAGCTTTTAATCTACCATGAAAACATCCACTTAGTCATTTTGTGCCCGAAGTTCTTGGATTAAATGGGACAAACAAAGCCTCAGCTTGCACAATTCTCTTAGTCCTCTGCAGGTATACTTAAACTGCACTTCTAACATCCAAGGAAAGCCACTTTTTTTCTAATAGATGCACAGGATTTGGACAAAATGTTGGTAACTCCAAAGACTGACCATAGACTCCCATCCAGATACTCTGGAATGAATGATGGATCTATAACTAAAGACTACTTATCCTTTTCAAACCTGCACAAATTTAGGTTGACAAGCAGTGAAGCTAATTCAGAAATTCTTCAAGTGGATGTTACTGCCACAAGAAAGATGATTTTAAAAGGTAAGTGAGAGAAGTTCTAAATGACTTTTCTTATAGTTCACCGTAAGTCCCAGATCATCTAAAAACTGCAAAGTAATCTTGTGATCTATTTTTGCTTTGTCCCAAGTCCCAGCCTTCGCCAAGATGTTGTTCAAATAAGGTTTCAGGAAATTTTGTTGTTGCCTCAGATATGCTGTCATTGGATTAGCACCTTGGTGAAAACTCTCAGGGCTGAAGCTCAGCCCAAAGGGATGGACTTTGAACTGGTATTTATGGGAGTTGTATTTGAAGAAAGGGTAACATCTGCATGAAAGATTCATTGAAATGTGCAAGTACACATCTTGCAAATCAACAGCAGGAAGTCACTTCACTCAAGATTGTCCAGTATTGTTTGCAAGGTTTCCATTTTGAGCTGTAACTTCCTGCACTGGACAAGCTGGTTTAGGTATTTCAGGTCTAAGACTGGTCTGTCCCCACCATTGTATTTGGTTACCATAAAGAACAGGGTATAAACTCCCTGGAATTTGTATGAATGGTTTATTCTGTCCCTGGCCTTCTGATCTATATTCCATTTTTTAAGCCACCATGAACATCTAACCATTGCTGTTGAAGCAATTGCTCTAATTGTGAATGCAGTTGTATCGTTACTGATATGAGCCACATACTGCAGCACTTTATCCAATCTGTGCAATATTTTCTGTAACGCACAACCACTAATATCCTGAATCCAAGATTCCTTCAACCCAAATCATCTCTGCTCCAGCAAAAACTGAGGTCATTATTGCAGTTCTTATTGCTAGTGCTGAAACCTCATGTGCTTTCTTCAAGGCTGCCTCTATTCCCTCTTCAGCCATGTTTTTTAAAGGTGACTCGCTCTGTAAGGAGAACTGAGTTTGAAAGAAGTGTAGAAATAGGAACATCCACCATAGGGATAGCTAACTGCTCTATAAACAATTTCCTGGCATAGCTAATGAATATTCTATTATTTTGTAATTTTACCATTTAGAATTAAGCAAATTTTTGAACACTTCTGGCAGAGGAGCCTGACAGAAGTGGCTGTCCTTAGCCTGCCCTGGCTGCATTACTGTTGCCAACTTACTAGCTTTTTGTTGATCAGCATCCTCACTTGCCTTCAAACCTAATGTCATAGCACCTTTTTACGACAAACCTCTGAAATGTTCTACCTCAAAAAACCTTCTTGTATTATTCTCCTTCTCTACTTCATTCTCAGAATCTGTATGAGATTCATTGCTTAAATCCCTCTTCTTTGTCTTCATTCCATTTCTGTTAAGGATATGTTACTGACAGTCACATCCTCCCTAACTTGGTTTCCTGCAATCACATGTTTAGACTTACTTTTGCACTTTCCAACTTTAGCAGAAGAGGCAATGGCAACATCCCCTTTCCTTTGTTCCTTAGCCACATCAGTTTGTGTTTGCAGCAATGGATTTGATTCAATATTTGCCTTATCTCCATTAGAATTAAAATGAGAAATTAAATTAGAATCAGAATCACTACTGGTACCAGTTGTACAATTTACTCTTAAATGATGAGCACTTAAATTGATTAATAAGCTGATAAGTTAATAAATTGATTAACCACTAAATATTTTAAAGAGAGATAAAATATTTTAAAGAGAGAAGAAATTCAAGGCAAGATTTGAAAACCTGAGGGTAGAGGGAATGCAGGATAACAGATGCAAGCACGAAAGAATGAAGTCCCATCTCGATCGACATGAGTGGTTAACCTATGTGTGTGGATTCCTCCTTCAGTCTACCTGAGAATGCACATGCTCCCCATAAAAGATAGTCTCTGTAAGACTAAATCCCTCTCTGACACACACAGTTTTGGTCAGATCTTGAAAACACATATATACATAGGTGTCCATACAACTCCAACAACTCCCCCAACAACCCCCATGCTGACTAGGGGATTCTGAAAAATGTAATCCAAAAAGGAACTTTTTCCAAGGCCTGAATATTCCTAACCAGATATATGCTGACTACAAAACCACAATTTGCTTCAATCCCTTAGCATGTACAGACAAGTTGCTTACCTGTAACCATAGTTCTTTTGAGTGGTCATCTGTAAATTCACACAAATGGGTTTATCGTGCTTGCACAGTGCACCATTGGGAATATTCTAGAACTGCTATGTAAGCATTTTGGTGATAGCCCCTTCTCCCCAGTCCATGTTATGAGCCTGATTCCTGCTCAAACCCTCAGATCCTTGGATGTTCAAGTAGCAGACAAGGAGCTAAGGAAGAAACATGACATACTGTGGGGAGGAAAGATGGGTGTTGTATAAGTTCAGTGGTGATCACTTGAAGAACTACAGCTGCAGGTAAGCAACCATGGTCTTCATGGTCTCAGTGTCTCAAGCAACACAAGAAAACAAATCTCTCCCAAAGACTGCATCAGCCCTGGACCTGAAATCTAACCTGTATTGAGAAATGAACGTCAGACACTGAGACTATGTAGCTGCATTGAAAATGTTCTCCAGAGGCACACCTCTCAGAAAAGCCAATGAAGGAGCCAAAGCTCTGTTAGAGTGGCTACATACGCAAACAAGAGGGTCCTTCTTATCCAGTTCAGAGGCCAGGTGGATGGCTAAAGAAACCCACTTAGAGAGGCACTGAGTTGACACAGGTAGAGCACACGGGATAGGAGAAGGTCAGCAGTCCTATTGGTGTAGAAGGTTAGCGCATACCTAACATCAAGACACTGCAGAGTACAGTCCAAATCAGATGTAGGAGTTTGCATAAATGCAGGTAGGAAAAGGAAAGGCTGGTATCACCTTCAGAAGAAAGGAAATTTCCTAAAGAGACACTTTGGCCTCAGGAAACTTCAAGTATGGTGGGTCTACACAAAAGACACATGGCTCACCTGACAGATGTTATCACCACTAAGAAGACTGTCTTCCAAGTAGGCAGATAACTGTCACAGACCACCACTGAGCAAATGGTTTCCTAGTGAGCTGTGAAAGATCAGCTCCAAGCTCCACTGAGGTATAGGTTCCAACACAGATGGATGAAGATTTTTGTAGGCGTTCAGAAACCATTTCACCAATGGGTTCTAGAAACAGGAAAGCTTGCTGATGATTTGGGAGTTGGAAGAAGTTAATGCCAGGTAACATTTGATAGAAGAGAGAGAGAGATACTTCTGTCAGACAACAGAAGAAACTACAGCACATGATGGACTTTGTGCTTCATCTGGGGAGATCCCTCTAGACAAAAAAGCACAAAAATTTGTTCCATTTATATACAACCCCACACTGTGGCTTTCTCCTAGGCATAATAAGCAGTGCAAATACCCACACTTCCTATGAATTTTAGCCCTGCAGGAGATACACTTTCTGAATGATCCGGAGGAGGCCATCACAGGCCACTGAGGGCAAACTGCTAACAAAGAGCCAGGATGCCAAAAATACTGTCAAGAAACAGTCTGAACAGTCCAAAGGCCAAGAACCAAATCCAGAGCCAAGGAGAATAAAACCAAAATGCAATCCAAGAGTCAAAAGTCAAAAAAGTATTTAAAAAATGATATAACTCATTAACAGTTTTTCCGATGCTGCTGCTGCTGCTGCAACAGATGAAAAGGAACTGAGGGCTTGATCAGGGGAGGAGAGGATACTGCCAAAATGCTTACACCACAGCTCCAGCTTTGAATGGTCCACTGCGCAAGCACAATAAAGCCCATTTGTGTGAGTCACAGAGACCACAAAGAAGAAACACCACTTCTCCAAACCAACAGTTATTCAAAAGCAGAAGAAAAACAGTCCTTACCATCTGTCTTCAATGTGTATCATTTATATAAACTTCAAAATTTCTATTAAAATCAGAATGTTCAGTCAAAGGTGTACCCCCAGGAAGAAACACATCTACATGCACTCTATTCAAGAAGCTCACTTCCCACATCACACTGAAATGCGTTTTACCCCACATCCCAATGGTAGGTTTGGATTACAGGGTCAAGCTCGTGCTCAAGCTTCAGATAACTATGTTGCTGATATCAATTTTCACCAGCTCAATGTGCACATTATAATAAATCATAGCTCAGCAGAATATGCTACAGGAATACGCTATAGTACATATTACTGCTATCCTTTCCCTACAAATCAAGAGAAAACAGTATGGAAACATTCGCTTCTATTTTTTATTTAACTGCAATTATCAGTTTGGATAATACAGTAAGCTGTGATTAATCTTACTAATAGTTTAAATCAGCCACGCTATGTAACTATGGTTTGTAGTTGGCTTTTTAAAGTCGTCTGTAATTAACATTAAGTCAGTTGTTCAGCTGTACAAGCAAGCTGCTGTTCAAAAAGTAGAAGCAAATGCTTCCAAACTACTCTCAAGCAGGAAAACAGGCAAAGGAGTACCAAAACAATGGCTCATGGATTGTTACGTACCAGTACTTAAGATATGGAGTAAATGTTGTTTACATAAGGCAGACAACTCAAATTTTATTTTACAATAACCTAACCACTGTTCAAAAAACAAACATCACCAATTTTAAAACACAGAGTTTACATGATAGTAAATAAAGGTTTTATTAAATAGTTTTAAACTTCTTGTTGTGGTTGTGTGCCTTCAAGTCATTTCCAATTAATGGCAACCCTAAGTGAACCTATCATGGGCTTTTCTTAGTAAGATTTGTCCAGAGGGAGTTTGCCTTTACTCTCCTGTCAAGGCAGAGAGAGGGTTACTTGCCCAAGGTCACCCAGTGAGCAGGGCTCAGAGCCCTGGTCTCCAGAGCTGTCATCCAGTGCTGAAACCACCACACCACACTGGCTCTTAGTTTTAAACTACCCACATAGTAAAATGACTTTTTTTTGTGGGGGGGGGATTAGGTGACAGCTTCAATATGAGATTCTTTCAACACTGGTTGAAAAGCATGTTTTCAAACTGCACTAAAAATTATACAAGATATCAATATGAAACACTAAACAAGGGAGGGGGCAAAAAACAAATGCAGCTCTCCATGCAGCCCCCGACCCCTTCCAGAAACCCCAGACCACTCTTCTTCTGGCAAATAAAGGCTTAAATGCTTTTCTTGGAAGGCTCCAGGAGCAGCAATCCATCTTATAAATCATAGGGACCAACCTTTTATTTAAAAAAACCTTTAAAATCCAAAGTATTTTCCAGCCAATAACAGTCTGATTTTATTTTTGGACAGTCTGTATGGTTCCCAGACTTACCCAAGTTGCCCGAGCCCTGCTCAAAACCGGTGGTACTCAAAGCAATGCTCTGCAAACCAAAGTTGGTCTGCAAGCCACCAGCTGCCAGTTTGTAGCAAGTTTCCAGCAAATATGTTACCAACATGTACCAATATCCTAATATTATGACTCGTATATGATATTGTACCTTGGCATACTGGGGATAAAACTGCTTCCACAGCAAACCAGATTGTTCAAGTAGTGCTTTTCAAATTAACCCCAATCATAGAAAAATGTTGTTCTAGTTTTAATGTTTTATAAAAACTTAAAACTTCCATGAATATTCCTTTATTAATGGCTTAACTGAAGCAATATTATGGAACTTATAGTTTGAAATTTCAATTAAAAATTACATCAGCAGTTACAAGTATTTAAGATATATTATTTCATTTGACCCTCTTGTCATTTCTACAGTTTCCTCTTCCAGTTTTACAACTCCTTTAATTTCTGTTTTTCTCCCAGTGTCACCTTTTCTTTTTTCAGTCTTGCTTATTTATTTTTATTTATAGTATTTTCAAAGTGTTGGACTTCTCCTACCTAACTCTGACAGTAATATGAAGCAACACTTCAATCCCTTCCCAAGCAAAACCCCAAACACATGGAGTTGTGTTCTGTCTCTACATATGGGGCAGGAAGGATGCAGGAAGTTACTTTAAACCCTGTATGTAAGGTAAGTGTACGACTAGCAAGAATGTTCCGTGCCAATGGGTAATTTATAGGTTTATCTGCAGTGGTTCAAGCGTATTGATCTGCAGCCCATGTCTGTTCTTTACCAACCAGAATGAGCCAGACTAACTCAGAGTGATATCTTGAATCTATTTCTTTGTGCCCCAAATAGCTTCCAATAGTCTAGCTTCCAATAGTCTAGCTTTTACTGTTGAGTCAAAGCTATCTGTTAAGGGCAGAGACTGAAACTATCAACAAAATCCACCTAAGATTTTTTTGAATATCTTGGTAAACTAGTTTGATGGTCTTGTCTTTTCTTGATTAATTTTCCTCTCTTTTTTAAATGTAAGAAGTTTGTTCTAGGACAGAAATGGTATAATTTTCTTTTACAAAAGTAAATAAGATAACTGTGCTAAATTGTATGTAATAATTAGTCTAAACTTCTATTTTACAAAAACAAAACAAAACCAATTTTAAAATAGCTTCTATCTGAATTCAAGGTAGAGGTCACGACATCTAAAATTCTTCATGTCCTTAGACCTCAATACTTGTAACAGTGCCTCTCCCTATTTAAACTTATCTGAACACTGAGATCTGACAGAGATAAAAGTACCCTATGTAGGAATAAAAGAGGAGGGCTTTCTCTGTTGTTGCACTTTGATTGTGGAATATCCTCCACTCAATAATAATAACAACAATAATAATAATAATAAAATTTATTTCTATCCCACCTCTCCACATGGATCGAGGCGGCGAACAACATTAAATACATTAATACATTAAAAACATTAAAAAACATACCCAATCCTCCCCACACACCAATCCACCTAAAACCAACCCCCCTAAAACACACAACAATCAATCAACTATTGAAAGAACAGCAAGAGAACTGATGGGAAGCGATGGAAATGCTAGTCTTGGAAGGCCTGTCGGAAGAGATCAGTCTTGATTGCTCTTTTAAAGCAGTCAAGACTGGTAATGTTCCGGGTCTCCTCTGGCAGGCCATTCCATAACTTGGGAGTGATAGAAGAGAAGGTCCTCTGGGTAACTGCAGCCAACCTAGTTCTGACTGGCTGAAGTAAATTCCTCCCAGAGGACCTCAGTGTGTGGGGCGGATTGTATGGGAGAAGGTGATTAAAGGACAATTTGGCACAAAAGTTGACTTTCACTTTAGCTCCAAGCTAAAAGCCTTTGGAGTCTAAAGATCATGAGTTCAATCTGTGAAAGTATATAGTTTTAAATTCTTTCGAATTGTTTTATATATTTTAGACCATGTTACGTTATTTTAAATTGCATTCTACTTTTTAAAATACTTTTAAATTGCCTTTTGATTGCACACTGCCCTGAGATCTTATCATATAAGGCATGATAACATATTTTAATAAATAAAATACATAAACAAAAAGTCTTCCTTTTTATTAATGCAATCTGATTTCTAAACCCAGTTTACATCACTGGAAGAAATAAGGGCTGGATAGAAAAATCAGGAAAGTCACAATTTGTTGACCTCAGTTGATCTACAGAAATTGTTTTTAATTTGTCTGAATGCACAAATCACTTAGTTCTAAGAAGCCACAAATGTTGACTCTCCCTTTAGTTGAGACATCTCAAATAATCCATTATGTATGTTTCTATGTATTGGCCTGCCTGAATTTAGAGAGCCACAAGCACACTTGGTGAGACCTGGAAGAATGAAAAAAGGCCAACTGAAATGATGGCAAAATTGTTCCCCACATGACATCATTTTGGACCAACCAAAATATTTTTTTCAATAGTAACAGAGGATTCTGAGGGGTCTTAGGAGCCTAAAAAAGGCTTGGGAGTATATGTGTCCTCTGGGCCACACTTTTGCTCAAACCTGACCTAAATCATGATCCACTGTTACATGATTACTCAGAAATGTTTTCCCTTCAGATATGACACCTATTTTTTAAAGTACCAAGCTCAACTCTCTAAACCAGAATAATAACCTGACTGCAACTCTGGTTTTCCCATTTAATTAATTTACAGGTTTCTACATATTCATAATTTGAGAGTTCACAGAGTGTACTGGGTTAGAAGAAGGTACCATCTTTCCCTTATGTTTGAAATACAATGGGAAACAGCAGAATATTCTTCCAAGATCTAGGATAAGGTAAAAAAAAATCAGAAATGTTTCTTTCTGCATCATATTCAACCACCAACCACTACAGAAAATGACTAGAAAAAGAAAAACTGAATATGATGACGAACTCCAAAACAATGAAATGAGCTATTTTTCTGGAGTATATCTTTATATATATCAGGAGTAAAGTAGACGGTTTCCTTAATTTTATACCCAGTACCTAAATTAACTCACTTACACTTAAGACTATCCAAATGCACAGTGGAAAAAAGATTAAAGAACAGCACTTTCACTATTACTGTATTACTGCTAATTCAATCCACTTGCTGTGCACAATGCTATTGAATAAGTGTCTCAACCCCACACCTTTCTTATTTACTATAATTTTTTCAGTTCAATTGAACTCACCAGTCCCTATCCAACTTTACAATACTTCTGGGAGACCTGAGTGAAATAACTCATGCACAGTGAGACCCCAGAAATGGACTCTACAGAGCAGTGTGCTCTTTGTTCAAGCTGTAACTGTTACCAGAGAATATTTCCAAGAAGGAAGCCTGCAGGAATAATACTACAGATTATCTGCTTGATGGTAGAAGAAAATAACTTACTATCAATGCACAAAAAAAAAAAAAAAAAAAAACACTGGAACTACATTCTGATTCACAAGGAAAGACTCCAAACCCTTTCAGGAAAGAAGCCAAAAACTACTTTTTCAAACCTGCAGGAGCAAGATATTTTACTGCCTCCTTAAGCTTTATTATTTGGGGTCACAATCATACAAATTTATTAAACAAATCTTAACACACAATTGCCTAATACATCTGCAAAACTGGCATTCAATGCTTCTGTACTTTCCAGACACTGCTTCTGAAATGGCTCAAATATTGTATGTTAGCCCCACTTTCACAAAATAATTTGGAGAACAGTGACCTACATCCCTCCTTCTTCAACTATTTGATATGGAGGAGCAGCATTTTCCCCTAAATGTGCTAAGGACTAATACCATTTTTGTACAGTATTATTTGAACATTGATCATAATATTAATTGATACTGGGGGAAAACTGTAACAAACATAATAAAAGTTTTAATAATACTAAAATATTTATTTGTAATCAAATAATACAATATTCAATTCTAGAGACAGGGGAATGGCCGGATATGAATAAATAAATAATATTCTAATGAAATTAAAGAAAATTTTAAAAAGAAAGTCTCCACAAAGATGCTGATACACTAAACAGCGCACAACACATACTCATAGACAATTATAATGAATTAACTCTTTACCATCTTCAGTTAAATGTTATTTATTCTATTCCCCCTTCATCTGCTCAAACAATTTTGACTTTAATAACAAAAGACAAACAGCATATGATTTGCACCAAATCAAGACTGGCACTAGGAAATATGTTTGGTAGGTACTCCTGAGACTTTGGAAGGTTCCTGCTAAGGGAAATGAAAAAAATCATGTGAAAAAGTTTAGGAGTGAATGTCTGATTCCTAATACTGCAAACAGGTCTAATCGGTATGGCCTTACATGAAGAGGAAAGAAGGAGGGAAAGAAGAGGCAAGCAAAGCTCCATCAAGCTCAGGCCCAGAAGCAGAAGTCGGGCCTTCCCTCCATCCCAACAGCCACTGCCCTGGCCTCAGCAGGGGAAAAGAAGACACATCATGCCTGGGCTCAAAAGCAAATGAAAGAGCCTCCCTCCATCCCAACTGCCACTGCCCTGGCCTTGAAGGGGCAGAAGAGGCCATATCTACTGGACTTAATCCTTCCCACACCACCATCCGCTTTTCTTTTCATGCAATGTGTTAATTAAATTGTAAACCTGAGGCCAGGGAAATGTTATGTTGTTCCTTTACTTGTAAAGCACCATGTACAGTAATGGTGCTATGTAAGTGAATGATAATAATAGTAAGGCTTCTGCATGGGGCTGGGAAAAGACTTATTAGTTCAGAAATTGCCAGGTCCCTTCACTGTTCAAGCTCTTTTTGACAGCAACATTCGAATTCACAAATGTATGAACTGGGTATAAATCAAAACAAGTCTACTACCAAAAAAAATAATAAAAAAATACTGACTTCAATGGGAGTTACTTCCAAATAAGTAGGAATAGGAACAACTGTGATCCAAAGCTTACAAAGCTCTGGGATCAAAATCTGTTTTTAATGTGTATTGTTTTTAAATAATATGTTGTAAGCCGAGTCTCATTATTTGGGAGAAATATAGGATATAAATGAATAAAATAATAATACAGTTGGTCTTCCACATTTGCTGGGTTAAGCATTTCTGGATTTGATTATCTACAGATTACTGGGGGAGCAAGGAGGGAATCAGAGGAGAGAGGATGGGCTCATTCACTCATTTGCGTTGGCAGGAGAGAATGAGGCAGAAAGAGGGCAGGTCTGGGCTGGGCGGAGAGAGGTCACATTCATTTCAACAAGTGTTGGCGGGGAGAGGATGTGATGAGTGTCCCCTTTTTCCCTCCTCCCATTCCCTCATCCCATCCCCTTCCCACACAAATGAGCAACTGAGGAAATACACAGCCAGGCCCAGCCACCCCACCAGTAGAAGTACTTTTTTGTGTGTGTTAAATACAATTTGGGGGGGGGACTTACAATATTCATCGTTTTCCCACATATGTGGGAGTCCTGTGCCCCAATTCCCACAAAAGTGGAGGGCTGACTATAATTCCTACAAACTTGCAGCTTCTCATAATTCTCTGAGTTCTAGTCCCTGAAGATTTTCCTTCCAGTGCTGTAATAAGCACGTAAATTGTTTTCATCTTCCATGTTACAGGACTACATTTCTGAAGCCTTTACAGGGTGGAAAGAATTTGCCAGCTGTATCTATAAGAATCTAAAAAATCTCTTCTTATAATTATTTCCATGCCTTCCCCACCCCACTCCCTTCAAAAAAAGAGAAAACTACTAAGATAAAAAAACTTTAACATCCCAAGAAACTAAGGCTTCATTAGTAAACTAGATCAATTTCAGACACAGATCAACCAATTCTAACGTCATACCATGCACCCAAAATTCCTGCTCCACTAATGAAAGCCAGTCTGATGACATGCCAGTACCACAGAATCAAGCATAAGAATCCTGTTACTGATACTCAGGCACAACTTGCTCACTAAACCTCATGCTAGGACTTTAGTACCCTCACCTACAGTGATGATAAACTGCTGTGCAGAATTAGAATGCTTATGTAGTTTTAAAGAAGATGTGAATGGGAGCAGAATTGTATTCTCATTCATGTAACCTCAAGGCCTCTGCCAATATAGTCTTGGTTCTTCTTGCAAACAAGGACCATTTAAGTATTTTTCATACATGTTAAGCACACATACATGACTGCTTTCCATGTCTCAAATATGAGAAACTTCCTATGCTATTAAACAAGAAAACATGGAGAAATATTTTTCTTAAATCTTTAGAATGATGAACTTCCTCTTTCTTATTCACAAAAGACAAGGTCCAATTACAGTTTTAACTAAAACAAGAAGTCTTCACATTAGTTTGTAATACTGTAGCAATGTCTGCTCTGATCTAAGCTAGTGTTAATTCTCTACATTAAAATTACAAAAGACTGCCAAAGAAAAAACTATCCAAAATGAGGAAGACAATGCCAACACCAGCACAGATTGTATAAAAACATCTTCCTATATCCAAATATTTTTTTCATCTCCAATGAAGCAGAACTAAGCCCTATAACCAAACAAATGGTGGGCAAAAACCACACCCCATGACTTCCTGATTAAGAAAAAGACCTTTTCTGGAAAAGAAATGACCCAGAGGGCAAAAATTGCATTTAGAGAGCAAGTGGAAGAGGTCAGTACAAACACAACCTCCAAAAGTTCAGGAGAGTGTAAAAATTATCTCAGGAAAACTGCCCACCCCTGGACTAAGCAAATCCATTCAAAATGATGATATCTACTCTGACCTTTGCAGTCTGGACACAGATTTTATCTTGCTGGTATTTTATTTGTATCAATTTTTCTATTAAATTTCCATACTTATTTGTATTTGCAATTTTCTTCCTCAGAAGTCTTTATAAACTGAATGAGACAAAATTATTTTAATAAAGCCATACACTGCTTGACAAGTAAAACCAAAATGAAAAAAACCCCAACATATACTGTATGTAGGATGTTACTATCCTGACTGTGACTGTAAATTCTGTAAAAAACAGATCACACACATACATAGGTTTACAGTATCTATTTTTAAACGTAATGTATTTACATTCAAGGAATGGCTGCAACAGAACACTATAGGTGCCTGTCTTAAAATTACATGTTTCTTATAAAGTAAAAAGTTGCACTAAACTCAGAGCTGATAACACTTATGTACCTACCTTTATCCTTCTTGAAATCTAAAGCATCTTCCTTATCAGTTACTATTTCTTTCATGTTGATTATGCTTTGGTGATTAAGTTGTCGGAGAATCTTTATTTCCCGAATAGCCGTAATGGGAAATCCTTCTTTCTCATTATCCAATCGTACCTTCTTTAGGGCCACCATTTCTCCTAGAAGAAAATACTTTTTATTCTATAGTGTTCTCATTTAGTAATTCCGAATTGTCTGCACCTTTTTTAAAATAATGCTCTAAGAATAATAAACATTTTAAAAGCGCTATGCAGTCCTTCCATTTATTGCAAAAAAATAGAACTGAACAAATTTTTCAGCTTCAACCTTACAGCCAACCAAATAAAACAGAAAGTTAAACCATTCCTACTGCCAGAGCCTCCTCTTTTTTTCTCAGCATTTCTCTTTTTTTAACACTCTGTTCTATACCCTTCTCTGCATGACCACAGTCCCCCAAAATTATAATTCAAAAACCACCTGCTTCTGCCAACAAATGCTTTTATGCTGTTTTATTTTATTTTATTATTTTAAAACATTTTAAATTTTATTTTGTTTTATTTTTAAAAAACATTTTAATAATTTTTATAGCAGTACTTTCTTTTAACCTACCAGTTGATCTGCCTCCCAATCTGTGTTATGAGAAAGACAGCCTATACATTAAATTACACTAAATTAAGATGAAAAAAAAAACAGCTCTGTGAAAATTGAGAGAACCAGCTACATCAATCTGAATTAAAGCCCCACATAAACATGTTTTTTCTTGTCGAACAGTGTAGTTCATCAAATTGAATGTTTTGTCAGTGACCAGAGCCAGATAGCATAAGCTTTATTCTAACACAAACAGAGAAATTAACTTTAGCATTAGTAATTTTCTATACATTCCATATATTTCACATATGACAGAACATCAAACATCATACAACTTTCTATTCTTTCTCCATGCTTCAGCTCCATGACTTGAAACCATCTTGTTTTTCAGCGATACATTTTATCTTGGGTGTTCTTCCTGGGAAGCCAGTGCCCACAACAGCTCAATGGCACAAATATTCTGTTCAATACATTCCAGAGTATAAATGGATCAATCTCCACATTGCAGTCTTACTGTGTCAAGTAGTTGTGAGGTCACAGCTATTCATGCCTCTTCTGATCTATCAGTGGTTCTATCAACTTGCCAAATGGTAATTCCAAGGACTATGTTGCAACTAAAGAGCATTAATTAATTAATTAAAGGTATACCATCTTGAGAAAGATACAGAATGAACTGTGGCAATCACATGCAACTTCAACTCTTCCCACAAGGAACACTTGAAAGCTCACCTGTATCTTTATCTCTTGCTTTATAAACTTGTCCGTAAGTGCCTTCTCCAATTATGCCAATTATGTCAAATTTATCAACACAACGTTTCCCCCAATCAATTTCTTTCTGCTTTGTTTCACCATGGCGTGGTCCACATATCCTACAAACACAAAATAAAATTCTACTGCATCAGATTTTGTTCATATTTTCTCCTTATAAAGTGTGTCCTCCTCTGTAAGTATGCTATCATCTGTTAATGGACTTCAAATATTACTTTCAATTTAGTTAAAATGCTGTCATTAACCTTTAAAATTATTTGATATTTCTTTCCACTCAGTGTAACTTTGTAGTTCTAATGTACTAGTATGGAATGCTGTCCACTGAATTTGGCATTATCAGTACCAAAAGATACTGTATACATTGGATACCACTAAGTGTGGGCAGTGGGAACTTGTGATTATCACAAGTATCTATTTATTCCACGAGTAGGTAGTCTCCAAAGGTTGAAGGACTATTTTTGAGCTCAGCTCAATGCACAGGCCATTACAACTGTCATTTGCTTGCCATTTTCCTGGAATCAGTGGTCAAGATCCAGGTTGTTTTGTTGCCATCAAGTCAGCTTCAACTTATGGTGACCCTATAATGAGAGATCATGAGGACACCTTGTTTGAACAAAATTAGTTTTACCCAATTTAAAAAAAAATATATATTTGGGGGAATGGGGGGGGTTCCAGAATGCACAAGGGCAAAACAAGACCCCACTCACCAAGGGCTATATGTGTCCATGTGCTTCATATTTCCACTTAATCCACTCCTGGACACTGAATTAAGAGATTAATATACTCAACATCTCCCTCCTTCCAAAATGTCAGAAATTTGGTTCCAAATTTTCAGTTGTTGAACTGCGAATAGTTCCAACTATTCTTGTGGGCATACAGCCATTGGAATGCAAGTCTTTTGTGAGGAGGGAGGTGTTTCAAAATTTTTTGTAATGTTCTAAGTATGCTCATACATTCCATGAGCACACTTAAAAATAAATTTTTGATACTTCCTTTGTGTGTCATCTTTCCTTACTGGGAAAAAAGTGCATATGAAATCAACCAATGACCAGCAAATAAACCTAAAACACTTCTTTGAATCCCAGCACCAGTCCTAAGTTGCTCCATTATATATTACCAGATGATGTCTCATTCTTGGTACTTGTTATGCTTCCCCTTTGTTATTCAAAAAATAGCTTCTAAGGACGCACTCAAAAATATTTTTTTTTTAAAAAAAAAAAAACCTCACAGTCACTTTAAACACTGAAAGATTATCTGCTGAGTGGCACAGTTTTACCAGTTTCATTCAATAAAGCTTAAAAACAAAAAAGCTAAGGTAATTTTTGTGCAACTACTGGAATTCTAAATCCCAGACAGAGAAAAGGTCTTGGTACAATGACGGGCAATAAAATGGAAGAGTGCAAATGGAAGAAATATAGCTGACTCTTTTAATAGTCCTTTACAATGTGCCAGCATATCTTCCATTTGTTTTTAAAAACAAGTATTTACAAATTATGTTGATTTACTTCAATTTTAGCTTGTTTACTTGTTCATACAAGTAAATACTAAAAGGAGTTTTCATAAAATCTTAATTTCATTATAACAGAAACTGTTGAATTAACTGAAACAAATAATTTAAAGTAATGGCATATTATACATCAGTAGTTTATGTTACAGAAAAAGAACAGATATATACCGCGGTCTTTTTTTATGATGTGGCTGTACAGTTATCTTTTTCTCTTCAGGGCTTCGGGATTCATCATCTCCTCCAGGCAACTCAGGTGGCAGGGGGAGATCTGCAAGCAAGTGGCGCAATTTCTTCTCTACTTCTTTTTTAACTGCTTTCACAGAAATGCTCCCCTGCAGACTAGATAAACAGAAACAGATATTAAATAGTTTCATATTTTAAAATATGAAAGAATCATAGAACTGTAGATACAGAAGGATGCCACGGGTTGATTTAGCCCAACCCTCTGCAACTACAGGAACTGACAGCTAAATCATCTCTGAAAGAGGAGTCCATCCCCTTCTGAGGCAGTCCACTACACTACCAGACAAGCCTTACTGTCAGGAATTTCTGCCTAATGTTTAGACAAAATCTTTTATGTAGTTTAACTCCACTGATTCAGCTCCTGCACTCTTATGCAGCAGAAAACAAGCTTCCCCCACCTTCCACATGAAAGCCCTTCAGAAGTTTGAAGATGGCTGCCATACCTCTTTGCTTTCTCTTCTCCAAGCTAAGCATAGCCACCTTCCTCAACTGCTCTTCCTATTGCTCGGTTTCCAGAGTCGAACATTTTGGTCACTCCCCGCCCCCCGGCCACATTCCACCTTGTCAGTATCATTCTTAAATTGTGATACCCAGGCTGGAATAATTCTCCAAGTGAGGCTTGACTACAGCAGAGTAGTGATACTACGACATCTCATATTCTGACCATCATCCTTCTACCTCTCCTAGTCTGGTGCCATCCACATGTCCAATGACAATCTCCTCTATTCTTTTTGTGCAAGTCATTAATAAAGAAACAGAACAACATCAGGGTAAGGAAGAACCATGTGGCCATCAGACAGAGCCATTGTCGCACCTGAACTGCCACTTCTTTCCAAGATGGCAAGAATTACTGCTGAGCACTCTTCAGGTTTAGTTGTCAACCAGCTACAAATCTGTTTACCAATAACATCAGACAACAAACATTTTTCCAGCTTGTCTACAGGGATGAGGAACCTTGATGTGTTTCTAAAAGTGATAAAGTCTCACAATCCTTGTCATTTTCACTTTCCCTCTGCTTACTCTTTAGTAACAATGCTGTGCCTAGATACTTGTTTTGAACAATATCCACAGGTGTGAATTTCTCTGTTTGTAAAAGTATTACAAATTAGAACAGAGCTACGGTTTTTGAAGCTTATCTTACTTACTATGCACTGACTGCAGAGTACTCAGAAATATTATTCTTGGGAAGATCACCTCCACAAAAGACAAAAAAGTCTCATGTATCAAGTGGTCTCTTCAATCAGTCCTTCTCAATCTTTTCAACTCCGTTTTTGAACATTTGCTTGTTTTTTCATGAAAAGTCATTTTTATGAAAATTCGTTACTGGAAATGATCTGATTCATTACTGGACAAAATCATGTTTTATCAATTGTAACAGAAACTCCAAATGTTGCAATCCTGAACAAACTTACCATAGATTAAACCTCATCTTCTCACCTGTAAAATTTTCATCTAGCTGTTCTATTGAATGTTACGTTTCTATTTATTGGCTACCAATTTAGTAAAGTATTTATCTATTTAATTATTTATTTATTACATTTGTAGGCCGCCTTTCTCCCAGAATGGGACCCAAGGCGGATTCCAGCAATAAACACATACATTAAAAACATACCTGATTTCCTAATGTTAACATAAATAATTCATTCTTTATGGTATGGTATGGTATGGTTGGATGGTATGAATGAAAGCACTAAAAATACTATTGTAGGACAAATATCTCAGCTACATTATTAGGGTACACATGTGAGCAAGACACTGACTTGCTTAAATGGTGATTAGTTTCCTCATATTTTCTCTAGGAATGAAAGATTGTCACCATTGGACCTTCCCAACAAAAATCTACTCAGCTGAATTAAGCTTAACAATGCAGAAAAAATAACTGTTGTTTGTTCCAGCATTCAAGCATTGCCACTATCAGAAGCCGCAAATGGTTCCTTTGCTTCATATGCGGCTAAGTATCTCAAGACATCAATATTTTGTAACATCATATTCTATCTCCTATCAAAGATGTTAAATCAAACAACCAAAGAATGTGGATGACTGCTGATATTTTCTATATTTAACAATATCAATGCTGCATCCATTATAAGCTATTGAATTCATCCAGAGATGGGAAAGACTGAACTTTGAGAAGTAGGTGAAACAAGATTTGCACAGTGGCGTAGAGGGACAAACTGATATACAACTGAAATCTACTTGAGAAAACAATTGCTATGACAAGTTTACTCATGCATGGTACACTTTTATTGTGTTTCTGGAAAACAATTATCTTCACAGTGCCTTTCATTAGAGCTTTTGTAGCTCTGAGAATGTCCATTTTAAGGCTATTTATTGCTGATATCAACAACTTCTCTCTATATACAGAAGAAAAGTTGGAAAAGTACATTTAAAACACTTTTGCAGGGACTTGAACTGGTAAGATTTTCTTTCAATGTCATGCTGTTTTATGTTTTAATGAGCTTTGGGGGGAAAACTGCTTCTTCACAGTAGTGACAAAGTAGGGAAGAGACAAGGTGACTTCTCTTCCTTCTTTGTTCCACAAAGAGCATGAGACAGGTGGAGGTAAACACTTTGGGTTATTTGTGTATGAAACTGACTGAGTTTGAAAGAATTTGATTCTGAAAATTGCCTAGTATAGCGAAGTAAGTCACTCCTACAAGACATCCTTGTGGTGAGAGAGAAGTGGACCACAGAAGAGAAAGTAGGGAAAAGAGAAAACAAGGATTGAGAAGTGTTAACTTAGCTGTTAAATTACTAATGTACTTGATTCCCCCCTTATACGATTTAACTTCAAAAATTTCCTGATTAACGGTGAAATTGATCCTACAATTTAATAAATTAATTCATAAGTCCATGATGATTTTTTTTCAATATTTTAACTGTTTTAAATGTATTTTGGGGTGCTGAATTTAAAAAAACACTATAAAAATTACATAACACGCACAATTTTTTCACAAATTCATTTTTTTAAAATCAATTCAGTTGTTACTCAATTTTGATCAAGAGCAGACACTGATGCTCCAATGCTATTTTCTTTTTATGCTTTTGAATGGATATTTGTGTTTCATTTCAACTAATTGAAATGTTTTGAAAGCCTACTAGAAGACTTTAAATCCTTTGTTATTCTTCTCAGGATAAATCAGAAACTCTTGCGTTATGAGTACTTGCAGTCAGTTCTGAATCAACTGTGGATGTGTCAACCATCCAGAGAACTTTTGCTAGATTTGCGGGGAATTTGTGACCAAGAAACATCAAGGAAACATAACACCTTCTATTAGAAAAGTGTACCACACCTCCTCTGGAGTGAAGCTAGGAGATCAACACAAACCATAGACTCCACATAAAGTTTCATTTATTTGCATAGAGGAAGTGGTCCAAAGACAAAAAGAAAGCATTCAGATTTGACATGCCAAGGATATGGAGGGAACCCAAAAATCATTTTAACAACTGATATTTTTGCTCTTGTGCTGTTAAAGGCTGTAACTAAAAAAGAGAGAGAGAGAGAGAGAGAAGCCATTTTCTATCCCGATCTTCCATGTTCCATCCATCCTTCAACCTGTTTGTTACAGCCCAGAAACTCTAGTTCTTCTTTGACCAGAAACACTGAAACATTCCCCTGGTAATTCTGGTTCTAATACCGATTATGAAAAATTTCAGACTATTGCGTATTACAACAGCAAGACATCAAGCATGATGTAAAAAAAAAATGTTTGTGATGGAACAAATCTGAGATCATTTTCGGATTTACAAAGTCAAATTCCTATAAAGACAGCATACTTTTTTTTAAAAAAAAGTTTTTATGTCCCTCAATTTTTCAGGCCCTTGACTCATTAAAAATCTTTAAGGAGTTGAGTGGCTCTCACTCTGCAGGATTCAGTAAAACAAGAAAACTTAATGACAAGAAGAGGCTGGATTGGAGGATCATGTCCTTCTATGCTGACTGGCTTGTTTTAATGAAACAGGAAAATGGCAAGGCCTTGTCTACAAGATCAAAACAGAGGTGGTAGGATTATCTGTTCGCTCAGCAAATGGCCCTCAGGCAGACACGGCACTGTCAGAATGTCAGACCCTCTTGGACTGAAAGTTGGTGTTCCTAGCAAATAAAACACTACTGGCCTATACAAAAGCTGCTGGAGTCTTTCTTGGTGACAAGTGTTCATGGAGTCCTGACTCTTCAATTCTCCTCTACTTTTCATTAATGTTCTGTTTTCATTTATTGTTATTTGGAGTAACTGCAAGTAAACTCTCTGTGCTCCATTATGCTTTCCAACTCACCATTCATCAGTGGGCTGCACAATGATGGATTTGGTAAGGACCCTGGAACCAAAAGAGTCAGTTAACTACATTCATGCCTCCTTTCCCTACCTAGAAAAGTAGAATAGTGGGCTTGTTAGCTAGCAGACCTTCAAACTAGATATATCACAGATTAAACTTGGGATCCCTAGCTCCTTCCTGTACGCAAAACATGTGCTTTTCCACTGATCTCTTCAGACAATGCTTCTTGATTCAGAGTAGGTAAGCAGAGAGCCTGTAGTGATTTCACTGTGCAGGTAAGTACTCTGCACATGCTCATAGGCACTCAAAGTATTTTTAATAGAGAATTCTCTACCCTTAGATTCACTGAGTAATCTTTGCTGTCAGTTATCTGCTGCTGCACTTGCGCTGGGTCAGTGTGCTTAAGGTGTTTTTAGGATGAATGAAGTGTACATGTTGGTGTGGGTATGGTAAAAAGGAAATAGGAAAGATCTGTGAGAAAGTTTAACTGAGCCAATGGTAAGATGAGCTCTCATGCTTTAGGACAATCTTCCCTAATCTGACATTTTCAAGTTTTTTTAAGGCAGTAAATATAGTTAAGAGTTTTAGAGACAATCTGGGGGGGGGATCTAAGTTGGGAGAAAACAACTTTAATATAGCAAAAATATCACTTTTGAAGATGCCAATAATAGAAATGTGTCTCTAGGGATCAATAGTAACAACCTCAGTGCCACACTGTTGAAAAAATTAACATATTAATTACTTCATTAACAGTGATTCAAAAAATCAAAGTCTTTCCATTATCAGTTGCGGTGACAATGAATTGATCTCCAAACTGCTAGCCAATGACATCAATGAATTATTTTTCAAATCTAACATTCCAAGCTCTGAGAGAAAAGACAACTGAACATGGATGAGGAGAAAGTTCATTCACACTATATGCATTAGGTAAAAGGAATGAGGGAAGAACATAGAGTCATGATTATTGGAATGATATCGAGATGATACCAACAGGCCTCAAATATTTTGCTCTAAAACAGACTAATATCAAGCAAATGCAAAAGTTAGAATTTTTCAAGACTATGACTCAAAGGACACAGTAAACATTGCCTAATGCTATAAAGACAGCAAGAAAATGGTATCAAACTGGTTTAACAAATACTTTGCTACAAAGGCATGATGAATGCCTGCAAAATACTTGAAATTATTGCCATCAGCTTGTTTACCCTGAAGATATAATACATCAAGCGTTATGTTCACACCAGTTACGATTCATCTAGTTTTCAAAAACAGCTTATAGCTGGAAATTGTGGCCTGTAGAGTTCTCACAACCCACCTGTCAGTGTCTTTATCTTCAGGCAGCATAGGAGGAAGAGGCAAGGGTGGCAGCGTGGAAGTGATTAGTGTAACACTGTGTTCCTTTTCCTTGGGTGCTGCACTTGAGAGCTGAGGCTTGCTTTTTTCTTTCACTGCAACAGGTTGTGTTGGTGTCTTCACCACAGCTGGTTTACTGTCTTTCACCACTGGATTTTTTTGCTTTGTAGCTTTCTCCACAACCACATTATTTTCCCCTTTTGTTTCCTGAACAGGAATTTTTGTCTTTGTCTTCTCATTTTTCAAAGCTGAAACACCCGAAGGGGAAGGTGTATGTTCAGTTTTTAGTTTCTTGATCTCCTTTACATTGTTCACTTGCGGGATAGTCATCCCTGTGTCAGTGCTTCCCTTAGTAGGTGTAGAAGTGTTTGAAGCCTTTGCGTTGGCTTTGGCTGCCTCTGCTGCCCTCGCTTTTTTGTTCTTGTTCAGTTCTGCAGCCAGGCTACTTTTTAGAGTCAGAGTGCTAGGGGAAATACTTGACTGTCGACTTCTGGATCTTGACAGTCTGTGTCTACTGCGAGATCTCGAGTGCCGTGATGAGTAAGGGCTCCTGCTTCTGGACTTTGCTGATCTCCTGCTTAGAAGAGTAAAGAAGAGTAAATCTTAAGACAAACTAAGCAACTTTACTGGTTAGCAAAATGCCATTAGTTTAACTATAAAAATATAGTGACACTACCAAACTCCAGTACACAATATTGACCCAGCATCAGCTCGTTATACTTTGTCATCTCCTCCTCTTTCACCCCTACTTTCACTGTGATGAATCATGTTGGTGGTCTATCATACGGAATTCAACCCATCCTTTTTTAACTGATTGAATGCTGTTAGAAAACTGGCCAAATCAAACATGGCTCTACAGGTCTGGCTTATTAATAAAAACATAACCTGCTTTCTCCAGCCACTTTTACCCTTCAATCACTATGCTATCAATTTCTATCGTGTCCTGGGTTGTTGTTGTATCATGCCTTTTTTCCTAACATGAGACTCAAGCTGGCTTACAAAGTGATACAGCAAAAATATTTATTATCTCAAAAGAGTTACACATGTAACCGAACTATCAATAAAAGGAACAGGCACAGCTAACACACAAGCCTTAACTGTTCAAATGCACTCCTGAATGTTGCCAAAACCTGGACTCTGAGGGCCAAGGCTTAATCCAGAAGTACACCTAAACTGTGAACTGTTTTTGGGGACAGTATAATCCCATCCAGCCCAGGCTGTTTCCCTGATCTGCCTTTCAACTGATGAGGAGCCTGTCCATCTTATCTAGATTAAGGTTCACTTTGTTCATTCTCATCCAGGCCATTCCTGATGACACTATGCATTCCAAAGTTTCTATAGTTGGATGTCTACACTAGCACCACAGTTTCCTTGAGGGGATGCCTCTGAATCTACGTAACACAACTGCAGAGGGAAATGAATTTATTCTTGCCAAAGTAATTACTGTCCTACATTTTGGATGTACATTTGGTTACATATCATGGAAGAGCATTCTTAAGGTCTAGTAGTATGAAAATGGGAGATATTCTTTGCGTATTGATTTCAATCAAAATTTCATGGAAATCTAAGTGTGCATGATATTTTACAATTGCAATTACTTTTCTACTTTGCAGTAATAAAAATTCAGGTGAATATCTAATTTTTAAAATCAAATTATGAACCGATTTGATGTATCCACGATCTGTAGAACCAAACAATGCCCACTTAGAAATTGCTTGGCCCAGTCTAAAAGACATCAAAGTCTAATACACGGGCATCTTACTGTTTATTGAAAAAGTTAGCTTTAGTACTCACTTTGGCTCACAGCACGGAGGATGGTATGCTATTTAGTAACTTAAACAGCGTGCTGACATACTAGGTTTGGACAGATTCACTCTTTTGAGATCTGTGTTATTCCAGAGTTGCATTCCATAAAAACAACTGTACTAGTTGGCCTCCTTTGCCATAATAAAATTTAACACCACCTTTTGTTGAACAGCTTGCATTTTCCGCTAGCTGCCTGTGTGCAATAAAGAAACCTGAGCACATAAAGATAAATTCTAGATACCTGTACTCTTTAACCTGAGCAATCTGATGTCCACGCATAGTGATCTTTCCCAATGGCCATGACATGTGTTTTATCACAGGTGATTCTTAATAATTAAGATTTACAATAATTCCTTATTTTTCTTAAATCCACTGTCAAGATGACATGAGAACTGTTTTGCATAGCACAGGAAACAGATTGATCTTTCCCCCAAGAACACTGGACTTTAAGCAATACTGAAAAGAATAATAACAATATTGTTTATGCACATGCCTTACAACGAGGGCCCATAGCCAATCTTGCCATACTCCTCTGGAAGCAGGGAGGCTCTTTGATAATTCAGCACATTGCATTTTTACCAATATTAGTGTATGGATAACTACACAGAACCATCATACCACAAAACACTCCCTACTAGTAGATCAAATGCAAAATAACAGTTATCACTTCTTTACTCTAACATATTTACAAACTAATTGAGAAATTACAAAACAAGGGACAGTAACACCAGTCAGAGCAATAACTCACCCCCGTCTCTACAACGCGACAATGAACATTACACCAACACATAAGTAAAAGCTTCCCAGCACTACAAAAAGAAAAACTCTATATAGATCCATCCTGAAGGTCAGAACATGGAACTGGATTTCTACAAACCCACAGCTATCATTTAAAAAACTGACAAAGGAGGAGCTGTGGTTATGCACATATTGGACTACATACAAAAGGCTAAAAGACAGCTATTCAACATCACACTACAGAATCCCATCTACATCCCAAAGGAACTACACAAATCACTCAGAGAACTCTCCATGGATGCACAGAACATTTATATGTCCTCAGCTTCCACCCAGAAAAACCAACCATATCTATTATTTGCAGCCAAACCTTCCAGTACCACCAGATCAGATCAGCCACAAGACAGAGACACAAAATTCATGAATCTGCAGCTGACATTTCTTCAGCTACAATACTTACCTAATGAAATAAAAAATTAAATCAACAATATAAGACTGATATTGTAAGTAACTGCAGCAGCTCCCTCATATCCCATATTCAGTAGTCTTGAATAAGCACTGCAACAGAAATCTGGGCTTCCTCCTCAAAACTCTCCTGCCAATCACTCACACCCAATACTGTTTGGCTTTGCCTGTTAACAGAGCTCATGTTCAACTCTTGTACCCTGAAAGACAGAGGCAGCACTTATATAGTGGCTGCTACCTCCACCTCAAGCAAGTCAATGACTCAGTAGAAGCTCCCTTATATCATGTGCTCAAGGAACACACACAGCCAGAAAAAAACACACCCACACAAGCATTTAAAAACATGCAGTCAGTAATCAAGGATGTCCTCCTAAAAACAGCTCACTTTCTGCTCTTTCTCTCTTCATAAACTTAAAAGACCAGCTGATTGAACCATTTATAGCCAACATCACAATTTGCATCTTTCTATTTATAGTATTCTGATCCTACTCCCAAAACTATGTAACTATCCTTAAATATCTACAGCTATTGTAGTATTGTACTCCTTCAGTGGATCTGAAGGAATGAACTGATATTTATGAAAGCTATGCTGAAATAAATTAGTCTTGAAGATGCTACTAGTTTCTTCCACCTGCCCTCACATCATTTTTCCTTTTGAACAAAACAGTGTTTGACAGTGAGTGTTGAATTCCCTTCTCTGGAAACCTATTTATTTCTGGGCTTAAATATTTGATTTTTCTGCCAAGCCTTTCAATCTTGTCAGCAGGTACTCTGCGCAGCTGTTGTTGTTAACTGCTGTAAAGTGGACTTTGACTTAAGGTGACCCTATGTCAGGTTGCGAGGCTCCCTGACATGGGAAATAGGTATGGTCTGCTGGATGTGTATTGAGGCAAATGTATTTAACCATTGTATAATAAGTAGTATTATGTATCACTGCCAGGCTATGCCATAATAGTTACAAAGTATCTGTTACTAACTGTTCATTGCAACAATGTATCTGACAAGAGGTGAAGAAGAAATAAAGACAAAAATGCCAGAGTAGACTGGAGAGACTTCTTGTTTTGAGAACCTGGTGTGTGTGAGATAAGGACAGGAAATATGTGATCAGGTCAACTTGGTCAGGGATGGAGGGAAGTGTTGTGATGTATGGATTTACAATCACAGCTCACCAATCACAGCTTTTTATGCTTTAATTTAAAATGTTAAATTAAAAGTTGTAAACTGCCTAAGTGCTTTAATCTCAGCAACTTCTGTGGAAGGATGCTATGTTACCCACATTTATCTTGTACAAACAAACTACTGCCTACCTCAGAGTGAGTTTTCTGGAGTGTGGGTTACCCAGTGCATGACACCCTATGAATGAGAGACCTCCAAATCACCCTATCATTAACAGCTCTGCTCAGGTTGTACAAATGCAGGGTGATACAGTTTTCTAACTGTTAACAATCAGAAAAATGGTCTGCATTTTATAGGATCAATCTTGTCTCCTTTCTTAAATACTGGGACTACAACTCATTCATTCCACTCCAGGGCTGATAACTTGCCTTATTTATTGCTACAAGAACTGGGGGTGGGGGCTAACAGTTCTGACCACCAAGTAACACACATGTCAGAAGTTGGAGGGGGGATAAGATCATTTCCTGGGCCTTTATGTTACTCCAGCAGAGTTTCAAAGATCATTATACAGATCTATTCTCATCTTTGAGATTCATCTATAAGAGGGTATCACTAGTGTTTTAATTATTCTGTGGTTCATTTCCCTCTTTTTTGTTTGCACATGATCAAACCAATATTGTCTGTTGTGAACATTTTTCTTTTAAACTTTCCCTCATTTGGTCCAAAAGGATATCTAATTTATGCCACGTATCATGACAAGAAGAGATGATGAGGTGGGTGTACACATACATTTACTACAATAAAACCACAATATTAATTCATTTAGTCTGTGCCTATTTGCACACTCAGTTGTCTGTTTACTGAACAGCTTTTATAGCTGCTTCACATTAGCAGAATAAACTAGTTTATCAAACCACTAAAATAACAAATCCAAATAAAGTCTGGGTCAATGGGTTTGTTTTATAAAGTTGAACATTTAAGTTAACAAGAAAAATGAAGGCCATTCAGACCAAACTATCCACCAAAAAAGCAACGTCTATGTGAAATTACTTTGGCTACCTTTAATTTTACATGGTATTCCATGTAAACGTACTTATTATCATTGAAATTACTGCATTCAAGAGGAATGGGCTATTTATGTGCTGATAAGAAAAGTAAACTCTACAATTTCCCTCCAGTACCAGAATCCTCCTTGATGTTGTATACCTTCAAGTTGTTTCCAACTTATGGTGGAACCCTGTAATAGGCTGACCTATTACAGGGTTTTCTTGGCACAATTTGTTCAGAGGGGGTTTACCTTTGCTGTTCTCTAAGGCCAAGAGTATGACCTTCCCAAGTCATACCGTGGGTTTCTTTGGCCAAGGGGGCATTCATACCCTGGGGTCTCCAGAGTTGCAGTCCAGTGCACAAATCACCACACCACAATGGCCTTCTATCAGAATCTTAGAGGATTCATATTTTAAAGAGACAATGACTGTCATACAAGACACAATGATGAACAACACTGGTGAAATGGATTATAAGCTCCTTTCACACACTCCTCCAGAAGGAAGACAATTCTAAAGGTTTAAAATATGTTCAGAAAGTAACTCTAAATTCTGGATGTCTTCTCAACTTGCAACATCTCAAGAAACGAATCTGACAAATTCAGACTCAATGTTTTCACTTGGCTTGCAAAGGTAGCATCTTAATTTTATTCTCCTTAGACCAAGACAGTTGTGAAGTCCTCTTACTGGTGATGGCATTACTATAGCCACACTGGATAAGATAAGGAGTTATTATCCAAAAGACTATGGAAGCCAAAAAGGGTGTTCAAAGATATTTATCTGCTCACGACAATCTGGCCTTTATATCAACATACGCCAAACATGTCAAGGCCTCAATTGTCCAGATAGCTGTTATTACTCACAACTTCCAAACCATAACTTAAATTATGGGGTTACAGAACAGTATCACATGCAATCTAATACCTATTCAGAAAGCCTCACCTAGTACACACAAAACAGGCCACCAAAAACATTCCCAACTCCAGACAACTCATTATCTTCCAATAAAGAACAGTTACATCTGACAGCAAGAAGCTCCAAATATTACCAAATCAATTAGTAAAAATAAGGCCATTGTCAATTGTCTTTTTCATCAATATCTCACCAAGATAATAAGGCAACTATATTCATATTTTTAATGTATATAATTTCAGTATTTTGGATATTTTAGGCCTCTACTCTGCTGATCTTCCCATATAATTCCATAGAAATCAATATGAAGAACCAAGATTACAGACCTTTAACCACGAATGAATGAATGTTAGAATGTTCTATCCATCAGACTATATAACAAATACCTGATCAAATACAAATACAGTTTAGCAATATCCCCCCAAAAAAGTTTATATAATGAACTAGTTTATATGACATAGTTCAGAAGTAAGCAGAAAGTAAAATGCTGTGGTGGTGATGGATCCAGACTCAGAACAGACCCACTGAAATCAATGGAACTTAAGTTAGTTAAGATACCTTTAAGATTTAATGATAATAAGAATTCATTATTTTCCAAAAGTGAAACATGCTTTTATATATGTTTATCCACAATATTCCAATAGTTAGAAAATGGCAATTTATATCCTCTCAGATTAACCAAGATTAAAAATCAAAAGCCTGATATAAATGCATTATGAATACACTCAAATGCAAGAAAAAGGAGAATATAGGCAGAAGAAAAGATTGAAGCAAGCAGCAAAATTATGATCATAAGGAAATTATCCTTTTGAAATCACAGAACTGTTTTGAAAACTGACATGAAAAATAATCAGATGGTTCACAGAACTTATGATGAACTCAGTACGTAACCGAAAAACTTGATGACATATCTAAATAAATCAGTATTAGCAGATTATTTCAAAAAATATAGTATCTCACAAGGCTGACAACTACAAAAAAGACAGCTCCACACTATTATAAAGAGAAAGAGGAACTGACTTTCACAGCTACAACAAAGGAAGACTGAAAAGTGCTTGGTGAGGAAAGACTAATATCAAGGAGGAAGCATTTCCCTCATCTCCCTGAACTCAACTACCTTGGAACCTCCTAAAAATCTGTCTGAAGAAGGGGTCCTGGTAGAGAAAGACCTTAGGTAATCTGAGCATCTGTGGGACTAGCATCCGGCAACCTTTAGCTTTGTAGAGGAAATTGGGAGAAAACTAGGCAAAGAAATTGAGAAAGGAGGCTAAGGTAAGAGTTGGGAAGAAAGCTGTGGAAAGAGAAAGATGTAGCTACCAATCAACAACTGTAAATTACTGCAGAGAACCTCATGTTGTCTTAGTGAAATGTTGATTATTTTTTTAAAAAAAATTGTAGATAGTGTATTTTTATTCCTCTGCTGGGCTTCATTCTCACATATCTACTGCGGAACTCCTTGATTAGATGTGTTTGTACTGTAACATTAAATACTATATGGCTTGATATGTTATATATTGACACTTGTATGCCTTCAAGACACTTTAAACTTAGGGCAACCCTAAGGGGACTTTATCACAGGATTTTCTTAGCAAGATTTGTTCAGAAGGGGTTTGCCTTTGCCTTCCTAGCTATCTACAATTGTTTCTGTTGTATTTTTAAACTCTTCTATGTTGTTGTTTATTTGACACCAGCAGCAGTAGTCACTGAAAGTGCCATATAAATTAACAGATGGTGATGGTGCAAGGATGTTCATTTACTTGGAGATAATTGCCACTGAACTCAATGTGGTGTACTTCTGAGTAATTATGTACAGGACCAGACTTTTAAGTCTGCAAACACAAAGCGGACACATGCCAAGACCAGGGCAAAAAAAAAAGGACACCATGCATGCATCTACCTATCACACACCCATTTAAGTGAAGCAAAGAGTTTAATGGATTATTTTCTAAGAGGCAAGAACACAAGAGTCAACCCATCCTAACAGTTATGAGCAAAAGTGTTTCAAACTCAAATCAACTGTCAAGGGCTAGGGTTTCCAGAACAGGTACAAATAAGTCAACTTCAAAAACACCTTTTGCAAAGGGAAGGAAGGAAGCGATAAGTGCCGAATCTTATTTACCTGGGACCATGATTCATTCAAACAAAGATTTCCTTATAAGTGATGCATAGGACTGGGCTGTGTATATATATATATATATATATATATATGTATTATTTATTTATTTATTTGTATCCTGCCTTTCCATATGGATCGAGGCAGCGAACAACTTACAAATAGCATGTATTTCTATACATGCCCCCAACAAGCTGGGTACTCATTTTACCAACCTGCGGAAGGATGGAAGGCTGAGTCTAGAAAACACATTACCAACGACTTACCTAAATATCCAAGGAGGAGATAATGAGGAAATATTTCTAGTGTGTCAAAATTCTAAGCAAACAAATCCCAGATCAAGTAACATGATGAAATCTAAGCAATAACCAAACGTATACCTGGCATTTAGGCACGAATCCTAAAGCATTGTTCCCACCTGTGTTTCTACAAAGTGACAGTCATATAATTAATTGCCAATATTTCATGATTAAACTTGTTTATTCATCTGTCAGTGATCTCAATCTCCACATGTCTAATTTATGCCTGCAATCATTAAAAACCCTAATATAAATGTCTGAATAAACAAAGAGATGCTTGAGAATTAAAAGCTGTGCAAAAAAACCCCTCCTGATTTACACCAACAGAGTATGAAAAGGCAGCTAGTTCTACCGTGTCTATTAGGAACAGCACTTGGATCACATTGCCAAAGAAAAGCAGGGTATCAAATCAATAAATCAATAACAGGTCAAAGCAACACTTCCTCCTGCCTTTTTTTAAAAAAAAAAATTACGAAAAGACAGGGTGCCCTTAAACATCGACCATATGCATGTAAGGGTTCTGGTAACTTTAACCACATGGCATTATAAGCACACCTGAAGCTTAATAAACAGTAATTCAAGTCTATCACTGCTATCATCACAATTGATTTATTCTCTAAAGCTTAAACAGGAAATGAATATTTTCTAAATATAAATAACTTAAATATTTTGTATTCTTCCAAGTTTTGTCAGCTGCAAAGGGATGGACAATCACTCTGACTGTTCAACTTTGCCCCTCCCCCAAAAATTACAATTCAAGAGAGCTGCCTGGAAAGAAGCATCATAGCCTGCAGCTGCAGTAGAAGGACCATGTCAAAAGTATTTCCATCTCAGATCTGGCAAAGGGTCAAAGCTGAAGAACATCCACACAGCCAGCCTGCCACTATGGGGGTTCCAGGGAATGGTGGGATACGGAAGTAAAAAGCACCCCGACCCAGCTGGGCATTAGCAGTCCCAGCCCAAGTAAATTCATTTTACAGAGTCCACCCCAACAGAGCCTCATTCCAGCAGACAAACCCCTCTCCCAGGCGCTTCCCGCCCCCCTCCCCGCAGCATTACCTGACGGCCGGACTGTAGGGGCTGCGGGAGCGGCGCCAGCTGCTGTAAGGGCCGGGCGAGATATCCCCGCTGCGCTCGAAGGAGCTGTGCCGGCTATAGCTGGGCGACCGGCGGCGGTAGGGACTGGGAGGGGACCGGGGGCTCGGCGACTTGCGGCCCCGCTGGCTCTGCGAGGCCCGGTGGCTGGGCGGGCTATCATCCCGGCTGGGACTCGGGGACGACCGCTGCCGCCTGTAGGCCCGGGGCTCGGCCTTGTCATCCCGGTAGGCCTTGGGCGGGTCCTTATACGCCGTGGGGGGCTCTTTGCCCGCTTTCGTCCGGCTCCGGTGGGCTCTGCCTTCCCGTTCCTTCCTGCTGCCGCCGCCGCCGCCGCCGGGCGACGCAGCCGAACCCTTCCTGCGGCCGTCGCTGCCGCCGCCGCCGCTGCTCCGAGGGCCCTCTCGGTCCTGGCCGCCGCTGTGGTTGTGGCGGCTGCGGGACTTGGAGGAGGAAGAGGTGGCCTCGGCGCCCCCCCTGGCGACCGCGGCCGCCCCCTCCTGCTGCGCCGGCGGCGCCTTGTCCTTGTCGTCCCCCGCCTGCGGTGCTCCCGGTGCCGCTCCCGGGAGCGTCGCCCGCTGCCGCTGCGGTGCTCCCTGCGCGGCCGCCGGCTGCCCCGATCCGCCTCGGCGCGGCTCGGGCGATGCTGGCTCCCGCCGCCGCCGCCGCCGCCCCCGGAGGAGGCCGGGCTGCCCCCGCCGCTCCCCGCCCCGGCCGTCCCGCCGCCCAGCGGCCCCTCCGACTGGGAGCTTACGTCGTCGTACTCCTCGGCCGCCGCCTCCACCAGCGGCCCCAGGCCCGCCCCGCTCCCGCGCCGCTCCGAGGCCGCTAGGCCCAGCCCGGAGCCGGAGCCGCCGCCAGCCCCGCCGCCGCCCCCCAACCTGCCCCGCCGCCTCTTGTGCCGACACCCCGAGCGCCGCTTGCCCCGCGGCCGCTTCCGCTCCCCCCGTCCCCGCAGCAGGAGGTGGCGGCGCCGCCGGTGGCCGCCAGGAACAGCAGGGACTGCGGCGGCAGCGGCGGCTGCAGGAGCGAGGGCTGCAGCAGCGGGAACAGCAGCGAAGGGGCCGGCGGGCCCGGCGCCGCGGGCGAGGGGGGCAGCGGGGGCGGCTGCTTCGGGGCCGAGGAGTAGCGCTTCCGCCGCCGGTGATGCAGGCGCTTCTTCTCCGCCGCCGGCGACTCCGACCCGCCGCCCCAGGCCCGGACGCCGCTCCCGCCTCCGGACGCCGCCGCCGCCGCCGCCGCCTCCGAGGTACTCGGCATCGGGATCCCTCCGGCAGACCAGAACCCGTCAAGGCGCCCACGGGGGGAGGGGGAGGAGGACGCCGCGGCCATTGGGCGACGAGGCCTCCTCGCCGGGCTCCGCTCCGCGGGGCAAAGCCCTCCTCCCGCCGCCGCCGCCGCCGCCGCCGGCCTCCTCACATGGAAAGGCGACCGAAGAGAAGCTCGCCCAGACCGCCGCCGCCGCCGCCGCCGCCGCTTCCCCGCCTTCGTCCCGACGGGCCTCCTACAGCCAGCGCCGCCGGCCTCCGCTTCGCCAGGCATCAGCTCGCCCCATTTCCCGGCTGGGCCCCGAGTGCGGCCTGCGCGCCTCCCCTCTCGGTGCTCCTGCGCGGGCGCCTCCCAGTCCGTCCTCCGACGCCTCGTATCCCGCCGCCGCCGGGTCGGTTGGTGCGCGACGACACAGGAAGGAGCGGGAGGAAGAGGAGAGGCGACCGCCAAATGGTCCTCCCCGCTCGCCCGCCCTGTGCGCTTCTCTTTCACACAGAAAGAGACAGAAGGGAGACGGCCGGCGCAGCTCCCACGACTGCGCCTGCGCGGCCTCGCGGGAGGAAGAGGAGACCAGCCTATCTCGAAACAGGAGGGTTCTTATCGTGACTTCGCCAAGGGTAGCCAGCGAAGCCTCGCGAGATTTTCCTACGTTCCCTTCTCCTTCCCCCTCATACCGGAAGCCTCGCCGGGTAGCTTCGGAACGTAAAAAGAGGCTCAACGTCATACAGTTGCAGTTCTAGTGGTTCTGGCCTAGGACTTCCGGTTCCCAATTGCCTTGGGGGGGGCTCTCCATGTGCGGGGCAAGAAAACCACACAGGAACGAAGAAACATTCAAATAAAACACACTGACACAGATTTTGAGATTCTAACCGTCGCGCTCAAAAGGCACTGAATGCGAGGGACGTTTTGTTGGCGCCAAGGCTCGCATCTCCCTCTCTCTTTCTCTCACTTTTTCTGGTCAGGGGTTTTGCCTTTTAAATGCTTTGCGACGGTCGACACTCCTATTTGGGGAGGTGAATGGAAGAGGCTTCACTGTTGAATTTCGCCTGTTACCTGACGTTTAAAAGGCACAGAAGTAACATAAAGTACTCGTTTTCTTCAAGTGGTTTAAAATGCCTCCATAACTCCCGAAGATAAAAACAGCTTGGAATTAAAAAAAAAATTAAAGCCGTCTCCTCTTAGAGATACGGCAGACTCCACCTGTTGAATTTCTTCCTGTTACAGACTATTATTTTAAGCTTTGAAAAATGTAAAGGGACGGTGGGTTTTCTAGCTGATACCCCAAGCCGTGCGAAATTATAGTCCAAAAATTCTCTGTGGCCATTTCCAGGAAACCATTTCACTCAGTTTTGACAAAATGTTACAAAACACGCCTACATTGTAAAGAACGGTTGAAAGGCCTTTTCTCATTTTCTGAACCAATGCCCAAGCACTTTTAGCCATTACTCCTGATGCTGCAGAATAAATTTCCCTTTCTCCCCATTTCTGGAAAATCTATGTAACTAACCAAGACCGCTCTGAACTGGACCACTGGGCAAGTTTGTAGGTTTCTCTGTAACATACTAATTCCTCTGAACACTGAACTATCAAAATTAAATGTTAAATTTCAAGCATTTCAATGCTACCTTTCAGTCAAGTGAAACAAGTAACAATTCATTAAAGATACCACAAACATTTTGTGCATATCTTCACAGGGTACCCACAAGTCAATTTTTTTAATTTTATTTTTATTAATTTATTTAAATATATAAAAACACAGAGTCTAGCTCAAGTGAAGTGCTAGTGCCACTCTATTCTGCTTTGGTGAGATTGCATTTGGAATAGTGTGTCAAGTTCTGGGTACCACTGTTCAGAAAAGATATTGGTAAACTAGACTGTGTACAGAGGAGGGTGACTAAAATGGTAGAAGGCCTGGAAACCATGTCCTGTAAGGAATGGCTTAGGGAGCTGGGTAAGTTTAGGCTGGAGAAGAGAAGGCTAAGAGGTGATATCATAGCTATGTTTAAATATATGAAGAGATATCACAAAGAGGACAGAGCAAGCCTGTTTTTTTTTTTTTCCTCTCTTTTTTTCTGCTCCAGAGACTAGGACATACAGCAATGGTTTCACATCTAAACATTAGGAAGAACTTTCTTATAATAAGAGCAGTTTGGAAGTAGAATACACTGCCTCAGAGTGTGGTGGAATCTCCTTCTTTGGAGGCTTTTAAACAGAGGCTGTCAAGAGAGAAAAGGAACATTTATCTATGAATAGCCCAAAATAGTTGTTGTGTGAGGTCTTTAGGAGTTTTGGGAAGGGTCAGAATTGACACTCAGCTTTCTTTTCCTTGTTGCAGGGTTGTGCATTGACCTGTCAGCACGTACTTTCCTTCATTGGCTAGAGCTTTGTACTGAAGTACAGGTAATTCTTCAGTACTTGCTGTAGGCATTGGTCAAGACAAGATTATGATTTGGTGGTTTATTTTCGGACATTTTATATGATCAGGTGCACTTAAAATGCATGTTGTGTATGAGCCTTTCTAGACATTATATAGCATGTAGAATCTTTGCTTTTAGATGACATCAAAGAAAACAAATGAGCACTTTTGTTTCATGCTTTAGTAAGACTGAAAATATATAGCTTAATATCTAAACTGAAATGTCACATCTGCATTGTAGAAAGCAAGCACATAAAATAGCTGTCTTTCTTGAAATATACCAAATAAACTGGAATAAATCTAGCTTAAGTGGCTTGTCCTATAAACTTGGCACAACACTCAGATAAAATTGGTGACATTTGTTGTTCCATTTTCAAATCAGTCATTGTTTTAACCTCTGAAAACAGTCAATATCCTCATATCTTCTGTGTTTCCTCCAGTTTGATACAAATTAATATACTCCAAGTAGGGAGCTGTTGATACTATGAAGTCTAATCATGTTGCCTTTCTGCTGAGACTTGGGGTCTCCATGTCAGAAGCAGGTTAAAGGCAATGATTACACTTTATGTTTCAGTCTTTCATACAGTCCATCACAATCTGTAAATATGCCAGATAAATTGAATATGCCAGTCACAATCATGGCTGTTCAAAGGACTGTTTGTCTGAGAGTTTCTGAGTTCATATGTACAAGTTTTTGGACTTTTTGAATTTTACAACTATTTTTCATGTAAGTAATGGTAAATCTGTACAGAGACCTTTGCTAAGGAGATGAAGGCAAAGACATCCACAGGTAGTGTTTTGTTTTTAACCTCCTAGAAAAAAACAGTTTAACTGCACTAGGAATTGTTCCTAATGGGCAAGAGCAACACAATCTTTTGTCTTTCTCAATCTTGCTGCCAGCATTTACAATGCTGTAGAATAATCTAGGTTAATTATAGCTTAATCAGTTAACAAGGGTACTGACCCATTAAAACAGTGTAGGAAGAAGATGGGTGTTAGCTTCTGAGATGAATAAGGTTAAGACAGAGCATTTTGCATATTGTGAGATAGTAAGAATGCCTTCTGAAAAAGGAAATTGTTAAGATAACATGCTTATGTGTGGTATTAATTTCTAGTTCACAAAACTAGATCCCAGTATGGTTGTATTTTTAGGCAGGCAAATTGCCTTAGTGTGTATCGTGTTTACAAGTGAAAGACCAATAAAAAAAACCTAGTTCTCTGTCCTCAGGCTTACAATCTAATTAAGATATGATACAAAAGGAAAGGGGGATGGCAGGATGGGAGGAGATTAATTTGAGCAGATACCACTGTTCCTTCTCTTCCTCCAAGACCACAACAGTGGCAGGTGCAATAGGGAGAAGAGCTTTAGCCTTATGGGGTAGTGGGACATGTAACCGTCCCTCCTTGAGGAACTCAAATTTGGGGCAGACTCATATGAAGGAAACAATCTTTCAGATATTCTTTCCCCAGGCTGTTTAAGGCCTGTAGGTCAAACTCAGCACCTTGAGCTGTACTTGAAAATAAATTGGAAGACAATGTAGTCTTTGCAAGATGAAATATATTGTCTCTAAAGCTCACATCTGACAATGCTCTGACTTCGATATTTTGCAATAACTATAGCTTCCTCACAGTAGCAGCCTGCAGGCCAGATGTTATGCAAACCTGGCTTAGAGGTGCTCTTGGATCTAGCAGTGCTTCTAGATGATAAAGTTGCTGCTATATCCAAGAGTGCCTTTCTCTAGCCTTGGACAGTCTGCCAGTTTGCCGTTTCCAAGGGAGAACAAATCTGTCCACAGTGGTTCATGCTTAAATTACCTCCCAATTAAACTATGACAGTATGTGGGCCTGCCAATCAAGAGCACCTCTAAGATCCAGGAGCACCTCTAAGCCAGGCTTGCACAACGTCTGGGCCTGCAGGCTGCTTGCAGCCTGCCAAATGTGCAGCCCACATCTAGTGGCAGACCAACAGGGGGTGGTGTGTCTCCGGCAGCATGTTTCTGGGAGTGGCACCGAGCCACTCTCTGTGTGCTGGCCAGGGTGCCAAAATGGGGGGGCCCTTCTGAGGATTTAGCCATGAGGGAACAGAAGGAGCAGGAGGAAGAGGAGAAGGAGAGGATGATGGTGGAGGCGACAGAGGAGTCTCAGTCCCCTCCCCAGCAAAGCCTCCTTCTCTCCCCCTTGTTTGGGGGTCCATTCCTTCCCTTCCATCCCTCTAGGGCAGGCTGGATGATCCACTCTTTGGAGAATGAGGTGGAGGGGCAGCAGGGAATCCCGGGAGCGCGTGAACCAGAGGCAAAGAGTGACTGTTGCTGCCTCATTGTCTGACCAGTCTTTCTAGGCTGTCTGGGAGAGGTGGCAGGAAAGATTTCGGGCGCTAAGCATCTCCCTCCATGGGGGCTGTCTGGCAAGTTAGGGGCTGAGAGGAACAGCACTCCTCCGCCCTCTCACGGACTGTGAGTTGGCTGGCTTAGATGGTGGCAAGGAGAGAGCCCGTCCAAGTGGCTCTCCCACACCTTGCCTCATGTTCCCATCCCTTGGGGCTCCTCTGTCCTTGTGCCTCCTCCTGCACAGCTGCTCCCTAACCATCTCCTTGCAGGAAGCCCAATTTTATCACTCGTCCATGAGTGCTGCAACTGCTGTAGGTTGTAGGTTTTGTTTTGCTCCCCCAAGGACCATAAGTATACTTTTAAAAAAAAACACACAAACATGGGTACAAAACAGCAGCAAGTTTGCACTTCAAATACATTCTGATTCTAAACCCAGATTCCAATTACTTTAGCAATTTAAAGTAATGATGCAACATTCCTATTCTGTTCACTCCATGAGAGTAACACATCTAAATAATGATTAAACTATTTTGCAAATAAAAAAAAACATTATGATATCATTATTATAACTTTACCTGGAAAGTGAGGTGCTAAAAACCTATCTGCAGCCCAAAGAAGTTTAGCCTATTTAATTTCAGCCCTTACTTATTGCCAGGTTGTGCAGGTCTGCTCTAAGCTATGAACTTGATCTTTCATTGGGAATGGAACTCCATGTAACAAAGGTTATAATTGCAAACCTCTTAGCTTTCCTATTAACCAACAAAACTTTTGCCTTGTATGGACTGAGCTTCACTTTATTCACCCACATTTAGTCCTTCACTGCATCCAGATAACTCTTCAGGACATTCACAGCCTCCTTGGCATCAATTGTAGGTAGAGTTGGGCATCATGAGCAAACCAATGACACCTGACCACCAAACTCTGGATAGTTTCCCCCAACAGCTTGGTGTAGCTGTGAAAAGGTGTAGAGTACAGTGCGGAGCCCTGTCAGAGCCCACAAGCTAAATGGGCTGAATCACAGTCCTCCCAGCATCACATTCTGGGAACTATCAGCCAAGGAAGACCAGAAGCACAGAAGAATACTGCCACAAATCCCATGTCAGCTAAATGGCCAAAAGGATGCTGTGACCAAACCAGCAGAAACACACTCACTCTGTCCAGTATCCAGTGTTGGTCATCCACCAAGGCAACCAAGAAAGCCAATGCAATTCTTGGTTGCATCAATAGGACTATGGTGTCTAGATCAAGGGAGGTACTGGTACCACTCTACTCTGCTTTGGTTAGACCTCATCTTGAATACTGTGTCCAGTTCTGGGCACCCCAATTCAAGAAGGACATGGTCAAGCTGGAGCAAGTCTAGAGGAGGACGACCAAAATGGTGAGGGTGGAATCTCCTTTCCTGCAGCTTGAATCCATTGCTCCTTGTCCTGGTCTCTGGAGCAGTGGAAAACAAGCCCATTCCCTCCTCTACATGGCATCCCTTCAAATATTTAAACATGGCTATCATGTCCCCTCTTAAACTTCTCTTCTGCAGACTAAACATACCCTGCCCTATGAGGATAGACTTAGAGAGCTGGGTATGTTTAGTCTGCAGAAGAGAAGGTTAAGAGGGGACATGATAGCCATGTTTAAATATTTGAAGGGATACCATGTAGAGGAGGGAGGGGGCTTGTTTTCCACTGCTCCAGAGACCAGGACAAGGAGCAATGGATTCAAGCTGCAGGAAAGGAGATTCCACCTGAACCTCAGGAAGAACTTTCTGACGGTCAGGGCTGTCTGGTAGTTGAATATGCTGCCTTGGAGTGTAGTGGAGTCTCCTTCTTTGGAGGTTTTTAAGCAGAGTCTGGATGGTCATCTGTCGGGAGTGCTTTGAGGGTGTTCCTGCATGGCAGGGGGTTGGACTTGATGGCTCCTGTGGTCTCTTCCAACTCTACATTTATATGATTCTATGATTCTATAGCCAAGAAATCACAATTTGTTTTTGAAATGTACTTAGAAGAAACCAGAATTCAACAAACCACAGCCTATTTAAGTATACGTTCTACCTTTGTATGTTCTCTGGGACTTACTTCTGCAAGGCTGGACATAATACTATAGTTTTAATATTTTGCAGTTCTCTTCCTGTTACCTAAGAGTGTAATTATTCAGAAAAGTGCCATCAGCACAACTTCACAGGAAAGAGATCTGATTCAGAGGCAATATTTCAATCTAAATAATTAATTAAGCCATGAAAAACTCACAATTCTAGATTAAGACATAACAAAAAGCCATGCCAGCACATGCAATCCCTACCAGAACAACAACATTATGCCAATAATTGAGTGAAATACACAGAATGGGCAATGCAAAGTGCAACGAATGTGTAATATGCAACTGCAATGCACAATCACAATGCAGAAATGGAACCAAACTGCCCAGTGTGAAATGGCAGTGCATGATGCCAGTGACAATGTTCAATATCAGTTGCAATGAACAATGTGCACCCAGTGAACAATACTGTTTTATGTGCAACTCCGCTTCTGAGGGATAATTTATGGCTAAAGCAACAAATCACGTGTAACATAGACAGTGTGTTAGCATGATTGGTGAACATGGCCAAGTCACAATGGCCAGACCTCCTCTAACAGCGACAGTATCACTTTATATACTAGTTAGTGGCAAACAGCCAAAGGTGCTACACATGCATTCAGCTTCTGGCTTTCCCATAGGCAACTGGATTAGTTAGGTTTTTGGCCTGAAGCAGTATGGCTGCTCTTCTTTTGCACTGCATTTAAATGCTCATTATCACATGACTCCTTAAGGCAAACCCAAGAGCTTGTATCTAGTCAGTGGGATTTTGTTTTTTCTCATTGGAGCCCACATACCCCTAACCTGTATTGCAAACGGATTATATACTGTGGGGAAAGTGTGGGTGGGTGGTAAAGAGGTATCATAAGCCATACATTTGTCCTGTAAGAAGTCACCAACATTGCAGATGAACTTTATTATTATAGTGAAGCATCAGACCAAAGCAGCAGGTAGAAAATAGCACTTGTGGGGTTCCATTTCCTCTACTCAAATCAGGAAAATTCACTACCAAACAAGAATGAAAGTTTTCTTTAAGATACCAAGGTTTTCTATGCTTTTCCCTGTTGCATAGAAGAAGTCTCCACTGGCCTATGAAGGAAGGCAAATCTGCTTCACACCAGTAATGGCTGGCAGCTTCCATGTTGGTGGACAGTAAATTCACTTATGGTATTAGACCAAATTTTAAAGGTGCTATCAAAGGTGCTGGGCCCTGTCCCCTAAACAGGATAAGTATTTTGGATAGCACCTTTAAAATTTGTATTAAAATTCAAAGGAATGGATTCACCGCTGCAATAACATGGAAGTCATTAGTTGTCATTTCCTCTCATATATACACCTCTTCTTCTTTATATTTTGATTTCTAATTCATTGTGGTACTTCTACATGAGACAAGTAGCCAAGCGAATCATTGTTTACAAAAAACACCAAAGATCTATATTTATTATTTATTTCAACAACTTCTAGCACTCCCTTCATCCTGATGGATTACAGGGTGGCATACAATAATAAAAGAACAATATAATAGCAACACAACACATCAATCTTCATGTAACAGTTATGTCTAAAAAGACAAGAAGATAATAAAACAACCAAACCAGACAGAAGCAGTAACATCGATTAAAATGCTTTGACTTAGTGTTAACAAGATTCTAATGCTGACACAAGTCAAAGTGAGGGGATTCCAAAGTAGGGAGTGTCATCACTGAAAGGATTTTTGTACATACGTAACCTACAATTCATTATATTCATAGAACTTCATCTGATGTTCATAATACACCAGGAAGAGGTGCTTCTTGAGGTATTTGAATCCCAAGCCATTTAGGGCTTTATAGGTAAATGTGAGCACCATGAATTTGGTGAATAGGCTGTCAGTGAAATTCTTTGGCTTCACATAGCTAAGCCAGTCAGAATTCTTGCCAGGTTCTTGGTTAACTTAAACATACTAACCATCTTCAAAGGCAACCCGATATATAACCTTACAAGGATTACCACAGCAAGGATCACCCTAACCAAGTTACTACTTAGCAACTGCAGTTTGCAAGCTATCTAAAGCTGGTGAAGAATAATCAAGCGCCAATGAGGACATTTAGGCCTTCAATGATACCATGGATGATGTAGCACTCCTGGACAATACACTTGTTCTTTTAGGGAGGGCAGTTCTAACAAATTCCTAGACCTGATAGCTACCCGTCTAGTGCCTCCATCTTGCCATGATTCATTCAGCTCCAGTTTATTAGCCCTTATGTAGACCATTGTCACATCCAGACAATGTTTCTACACCTATATAAATGTTGTTGTATGCCTTCCAAGTTGTTTCTGATGTATGGCAACCATAAACCAAATCTATCTCAGGGTTTTCTTGGCAAGATTTGTTCAGAGTGGATTTGTCTTTGCCTTCCTCTGAGGCTGAAAGACTAAGATCATCCTTTGGATTTTATGACCAAGGAGGGTTCAACAATCAAAAACACTACACCTTACTGGCTCTCTTGTCCAGGTTAGCGTTTGTAATCGTGACATGCTTCAAAATTGTGCCACACTGGCCAGCAGATGGCAGTGCATTTTTTATATAGCTATCTTGTCAATAGTTTTGAGAGAAAGAACTTCCTACTTCGTTTCTCCAAATGTTTAGATTCCTAGTTCCTAGTTTCTCACATTACAAATCCTCATGCATCAATGAATTAGTACATGCCAAGTTCTGAAGGCCTTCATCTGGAATAGATTCTTCCTTTTACAGTATTGGTGTGTGCCAAGGCATAGTACAATCATTCTCAACTTTGGTCCTCCAATGTTACAGACTTCCGTTCCCAGAAGCCCTAGTCAGGATGACCAATCATCAAGGATTCTGGAAAATAAGTACAAAACATGTAGACAACTAAAGATTTAGAACAATGGCCTAACAGAACAAATCATCTTCTAAACAACTATCAGGCATTCAATTAAATGTAGCATTTTTTTTTAAAAAAAGTGATGGTTTCCTAGTTCTACACAAATTCTAAGGGCTCAAAGAGGCTATTTTATATTATGCAAGCACCAAGGCAGGGAGCTACACTGTAATAATTTTTCACTTTCCAAAAGCAATTTTCTTGCTTGTTGAAAATGGTATGATGCACTGCATTATTATTGTGGAGAGCTATTGAAAAATTACTATTAAGTATACAGAAGCCAAATATTTTGAAATTTAAACCATACATTACATTTAAAAAGTAAAGAGATATGACTATAGCTATTAAATGTCTTTGCCCCTTGGCTAAGCATTAGGACACTTCTGTAACTAACTGGTTTTCCTTTGAGCAATAGAATCCTATGTCAAATTAAACACCTCTCTGTTTCAAAAGCTTACCATGCAACAGGGGGTGGGATGTTGTTTGAAAGGTAACTCTAAATATTTCTGGGCACAGGAACTTATCATACAGTTCTTTGGTTGCTGGCCAAGTGTGTAATAAGTTCAGTAAAATGTTGTCATGTGTGCTTGCAGTTGCTGGAGTAATTAGAGTTGTCATTTGTAAGTGGAATTTGGCTCCTACAGCAATCTGATTTGTCATAATTAAGGCATAATGAATGTTTGTACTCATCAAAAAAGTAACATTTCTTTATTTTCAGCAAAGGGACAGTTTCTAGAAAGATGGTAGTGTGAGACTGTGTGAAAGAATGGAGTTCTAAACAAACAACAATGGGAGTAAGAACACAAAACACAGTTAGCAGTCTTTAAGTTAGTATAACTCTGACCATTGGAAGTTTTACTCTTAGCCAAAACACCACACTCCAGCCTCCCTTAATTTTTGGCATGCTCACCAAATCTGACGAGAAGACAGGAAGGGAATGATGTTCCCAAATTTTTATTCAATAAAAATAGGTCAAAATTGTATCCGTAAAAAAGCTGCTTAGGCATTTTTATTTCTATCAGAGGATTTTATCTGTCATGTGGAGAGTGACTAGTACATTTTAATTTGCAGTAGCCTACTTGCCCTCCCCCCTCCAAAGAAACCTTTCACATCAAAGGCATAGAACAACAATTTTTTTCCTCCCTTACTCCAAATCATTTTATAGAGGTACTTTCTCCCACTCCCTAAGATCTGCAAGATGGCATTGAAAGATCTACAGCAATTGGGAAAGAACCAAAATTCTTTTATCTATGATGTGCCATGCTCTTCTGGCTTTGTACACTTTGCATAAACTTTAAACATCTTTGTTTCTGGTCTCTGCCTAAATATACCTACGGAGCCATCTGGGTCAAAATTTTTGCTAAATGGTCCCTTAGTCAAAAACTACATTAAGCATGTTACACTTGACAGGTGTGCAGTGTTCTAGTCTGACTATCAGAGAACAATATCTGCTGAAGCCTTTATATTAACCCTGGCCAGGATGGCAGCAATTACGCAGTATGGGTAAAATGTCTTAAGCCAGGCCACAGGAAACTGTCCTACAGATACCTCAACTCTTGCTGTCAGTAACTTAATTCAGGACTCAGCTGAATATACTCATAAATACATGTAGTACAGTAGCTAAGTAATTGGTATCTTGTGTTAAAGCAAAATTAGAATATTTAATGAGGAAAGTGAAGAAATAAATTTCTATTCACATTTGTATTAATATACATTTTTTCTAGTTTTCAGCTACCATATTTGTTAAGTCTCATTTTGGCAAGGACTGTGAGGGAAAGACAGCACATGTCACAGGTGCATGAGTCTTGAAACAGAACTGGGCTGGGCAAAACCTCTTGAGATGCAATTTTTTGGATCAGATTGTCCTGGTAGCACAAGACACTTCCATACAACTAACACTTATCATTTGCACACTTGAAATGGACTGAAGACTTCAAATCTGTGAAGCTCTAAGATTTCATCATATATTAAAAGTAAGAAGATTTATAGACTAGACGAGCTTGAGCTTAACAGAGCTACAGTAAAGCTGCTCTGCTGGAATTTTGCAATTAGCATTCCACAAAGTATCTTAAAAAATGAAAGTTTATTCATAATTAATGGCTCAAATAGCAAATAAAAAGAATCTGATAAGGCATCAGCCTACGACAATTGTTTTATGTGTCCATTGGCTTCATAACACCTTGGTTCCCATTACACAAACATCACAATGTTAGTGGTTAAACTCCCTGGGTAGACAGACTGAAAACAAATACACAATAAAATGAGGACCAATCTGTTTGGTCAGGCACATCAAGAACTAATTCTGCACATGGTATCATCTACTGGAGGATGTATGTACGAAGTTTCTGGATAAACAAGTGTCCTCTAAACACACACATTACTAATGTCTACTTGTTAGCATGTTAAATACAAGTTTTGTCTATGTTGCTCTGACACATCTCAAACAGACAATTTATAAGTTTACACATTTATATAAAAAGTATTATTTGGAACTGATCTAACCATTACACCCACACGCAAGAGGCTTAAAAGTCTCAAGAGACAATGGTTTATCTTTAGCTCAATTCCACATACTAACATTGTGCTAGTATTCTTTCAATTGCAGATGAGTTGAAGACAATACATTTTTAGTGTAATGATGAGGGATTCTGGAAGCACACTGTCAGTCTTTTTACACAGCAGAGCAGGATGATTTACTTGACTGATATTAAACTAGAAAAAAAGTAGCTGGAATGCTTCCCTATTAGGTAATGCACACTTAATATTATCAAAGGCTTAGAATGAAAGAACACAATAAAAACAGCCAACTGATCTGTATTTTCCAGACAGCCCTAAGAGCAAGACTACATTTGTGCTACTGATATCCATACTGTTCCCAGACTCTAGGAAAATACCCACCCTAAATATGGAGACATTAAGTTTTTGCAGAGGTCAATGTTAGTATATGTACATTAAGGAAAAATGACCACTTCAGAATGAAATGTGTTGTACCCTCTTCACTTTAATCTCGGATGTACATGTATATGTCGGCCCTTTCACTTAAAAGCAATCAAGGGAATGGTATGCTCTGGACCATTTAAGACCCAGAGTATGGCACACTTTCTGATCAGACATACTTCTAGCACATAGCTAGTTAGCAAAACTGTTCACAAGAACTGCATTTCACACCACAGGATATAATTTCATAATAATGCACACGTATCAGTGCATCAGAAGGAAGATATACCCTTAACTATATTAACATTTTTAGGTTTTTAAATTAAGGCATATTCAAATATTCTCATGAGTTTATACCATTTGTCTATGCTAATTCCATGTATAAATGACTTCCAACAGATGCAGAGAACAGAGCCAGTTTCTCTTCTCTAATTTGCATAATCTTATAACAGCAGAAAAGCTTATATACTACCTTTGCTTAGTTCTGACCACCGCTGTAGTATTCAAGGCAGTAGAAGACAAAGTGAAGGTTTGGTGATATAAAAATGTATGCTTTCAGAGAAACATAGAAAGTAATGCTTTTTTGTTTGTTTGTTTACAGTTCTAGGGAGAGACTGTGCATGAAAAAAACCTCTACATTCAGAAGAACCATGGTGAGAGGAGGCAAATTATGAAATGGGTTGAATCCTGCTTCTCCTGAAGCCACATTAAACTTTTTCATGAAAGACTTCAGTGCTGTCCCAATTCATGCGTTAAGTGGTACATTACAAATCCCAAACTGCTAAGAGTAATTTCAGTCGTAGGAGCCTCCAAATGGCATGCTATAAAGTTATGTATTTTATTAGTATGGTCAAGGTATGAAGAGAGTTTGGAACTTTTGATTATAAAATGCAACATCTTTCTCTGATTCTCTTAGCTAGGCTTTTTCTCTTCTTTTTCCCATTTTTTTCTTTGCTGTCTTCCATCTTTCTTGCTCTGATTTCTCGCATTAAGTCAAAAAATACCTAGAAAGAACAAGAGTACTGTTAGTACATGAGCACTTGATAGAACACAAGCCCATCTGCTTCTGAGTTTTTATTCACTATTAAGCAGGCCAAATAGGTTCCAGCCTTGCCATTCCCACAGTGACTGATAAATACAGGCGCCTGAACTCATTATCATGATTTTCAATAAAAACTATTCTACAAGTCAAATGTATATAGACAGATATATGTTCTCTGATATTACAGTAACAGGAGCTGCTGAGAAACTCTCTTGTGTGAAGTTACTGAAGACCTATCCAGGAGACCTATCCCACACTGAACCTGGCACACCTCACTCCATACTATAAAGGTGTTATACAAGCTTTTATTCATGTACTAAAACCACAAGATACTGCCTTTCCCAAATCCTTAACTTATTTCTGCAAAAGGACCTGTATTCCATTTAGTAAGTCAACAGTATTTCTCCAAAGCTACTGTTAAAACTCTAAAGAAATTACAAAGCCACATGGGAGGGCATACTACATGCCAAAATGGCAGCTCTGTCTTGCAGATGAATTAACTGGAGAAACAAAGATCATCTTGCTACAATGCCAACATGCTTGTCACCACAAAGCCTTAGTACATGAAAGTACTACTTAAAACTACAAAACCAGTTTTTCAGGTTAGGATTCAAAGAGATCTCTAAGAAACAGTTGGACAAGTCAGTTACAATTCAGTATAGCACTGTTTAGAGTAAACAAGCCAAGTTACATGTGGCGACCCAATTTCTAACATCTGAGTTTTCTAAAAGGACTTTCCTGTTATGCAGTCCAGTTTGTATGTAGGTCAGAAAGGGGAGGTTTGCATATTAGATCACTAAGCCCCTTAAACTTTAGCCAAATAAGATTTTCTCCTAGGCAAGAGCAAATACTTCCAATCAGAAGATAAGTTCTACAAAAAAAGACCCTGCATTTCTTTTAAAAAAAATTCATAAAGGATTTGTCCCTGTATCAGATCATACAAACATTACCAAATACCCTTTACCATCTTCGATATTTGAAAGCTCTATTTTTTAGACAACTGGGCTAGCTAGTATTCTTCCTGTGAGATATATAAACAAATTCATAAAAACATCAATTCAAAGGATTTTTTTAAAAGAATGTGCACCACCTTGAGTTTTGATATGTGGATGACACCAAACTCTACTTTCCACTCCAATCTAAGGAGGCTGCCTTAGTCCTAAACCACTGTCTGTCATCAGTAATGGACTGGAATGAGGACAAATGAACTGAAAATTAATCCAAACAAGACAGAGGTGCTCCTGATCAATGCAAGGCTAATCAGGGAACAGGGATTCAGCTTGTGTTATATGGGGTTATACTCCCCCTGAAGACACAGGCTTACAGTTTATAGGGGAACTCCTGGATTCAGGTTTGAATTTGGAGGCCTAGGTTTCTACAGTAGCCAGGAGCGCTTGTGGACATTTAAAGTTAAGGTTGGATCTGGCCACAGCAGTATAAGCCTTAGTTACATCCTATTTGGACTACTATAACATGCTCTATATGGGGCTACCTTTGAAGAGTGTTTAAAAACTTCAACTAAAAAGTATAAAGACAGCAGCCAGAGAGTTAAACAGGGTAGATTACAAAGACCATAGTATTCCCCTGTTACAACAGCTCCATTGGTTGTCAATTTGCTTCTGAGAACAATCTGAAGTGCTAGTTATGTCCTATAAAATTATATACGGCTCAGGTCCAGGCTATCTGGCAGACCATATCTTCCTATGTGAGCCTGCCCAGGCCTCGAGATCATGAGGAGAGGCCCTTCTCTCAGTTCCACCATCATCGCAAGCACAGCTGATGAGGACGCAGGAGAGGGCCTTCTCAGTGGCTGCGCCTGTCTAACCTCTGGAACTCCCTTCTATGGAGGGCAGAATGGCCCCCTCTGGCTGTCCTACCCCTAGGCAAAGACTTTTTTTCCCAGCTGGCTATTAAAATGGAAATCTTTTAAAGACTGGAATAAAGTGCTACACTGTTTTAGACTGAATCATTTTAATTCCTCTTTACCTTTTAATGGTATTTTATCTTTTTAGGAGTAGTTTTAAATAATTTTAATATTATTAATAGTTCAGTCCTATTTTAATGTCACTTCAAGGCAACTCACAATTTAAAAAACAGTACAGCTAAAAATATGATGAATGTCACTCCTATGTTGTACTGTTTGTTAAATTGTAAGCTGCTTTGAGTCCCAATTTTGGCAGAAAAGTGGGATACAAATAAATATCATAAGAACTGCAATTTATTAAATCAACTTCTCTTAAGCTGGGTTTTCAAGAGTGAATGTGCAAGCTCAATGTTCATTTCCTCAGAGAATGTTCTAGTGAGCTCTTGAAACTTTCTCTGTTCAGCTACTTCCTGCAGCAGAGGAGAAATAGCTCCAGTCTGTAGGCCTAAAATGGCTCACCGATTTTCCCGATTTGGCTGCTGAACTTCTGGTCCTAATTTCTGACCAGTAATTGAAAATAACAGACTATTAAAAACCAAAATTTGAGGAGGATTTGCAGTATAACGTACTCTAGTTTGCCAACTGCGAAGCTTTGCATGGAAAAGGATTCTGACTTCCAGATTTAAAAGGCTTTGCAAGTCTGAAAGCTGTTGCAATGAGGCAAATTGGTATCATTTGTACTAAATCTACTCCAGTTGCTTTGGCATCACCATCTCTTTATTTCTGCTCAACGCTGGAATGACCTCCCAAACACATCCCCCCGCTATTTGAATTCAGCCCTTTGGCCCCCCCCAGAATTCATTAGAGTATTCATTTTGAAGGATAAAGAACTAAAAAAAAAAAATCTTGATGAGTAATTCATGAGAAACAGGATCAGACACTTATGAAGATGTATTTAGAAAAAAAAGTAATGTTTTACCTTATCAACATTAGCTCGTGTTTTAGCAGACGTTTCCACATAGTTAACATTCCACTGATCAGCTCTGTTTTTTGCTTCCTCTACAGAAACCTGTCTTTTATCTTCCAAATCTGATTTGTTACCAACAAGCAAAAAAGGAACATTCTCATCTTCTTTTACTCTTAAAATTTGCTCTCTGAGGAAAAAGAAAAATACTTCAGACCCATGCTTTTTGACTTTCATCGGTATAACTATTGTTGCTGCTTACCACTTGTTAGTACCAACTTTGTGCTTGATATACAGAAGGTATATGTTACATGGTTGCTGGCCAAAGCAGTTATGAAGTCAAGAGAGAAGAACAGCAGGAAATAAAAACAGGTAAAATACAAAGGATAAAACTATGGACAGTTTATTGGTAGTAGAGAAAACTGAAGATATAAGGATGTTGTCCAGGAATAGCTTTGAGGTGGTATAAGAAAATGACAGACATGAAAGAGGCAGGAAAGGTGGCAAAAACAAAGTATTGGAGGAATTTGCAAAAAGTATTGAATATCCTGTGAAAATTTCAAGACAGTGACTTCAGAAATAATATGGTCGTGCAAAATTTAGCAGTTTGATGGTGATATTAATGGTGACATATCCGAAAGATTTAACTCTAAAAAAATTACCTTCAGAACAATTAAGCAGAAAGAATATAGTATTTAATAGGAAAACTAGTACTGAAGAAGCAGCGTGGTGTAGTTCTTTGAGTGCTGGACTAAAACCCTAGGGATCAGGATCTGATTTCCCAGTCAGCCATGGAAACCGACTGGGTGACCTTGGGCACATCAAACTCTTGCAGCCCCACAAAACTGTGTGATAGGTTCGCCTCCGGGTTGCCATTAGTTGGAACCAACTTGAAGGCACACAAGAACAACAAAGTAGTACTGAAGCAGGAGCTTCCATTTTAACACGCATATTGGCTTTCAAGTTTAAATTAATTCAAACAGTGATCTGCTACTCATACATCATGCCCCATATTCCTCTAACCTGATAGGATCCATTATTTAATAGCTCAGCTGGGTCTCACATACCTGTTGTGGTAACTGTCACACGGCTTCCCAAGAAAACCCATTCTTATTCTTATTTTTATTGTGCTGGGGGTAATGGTGTGCCTTCAAGTCATTTCCTACTTCTGGCAACCTTAGGGGGGAACCTGTCATGGGTTTTCTTGGCAAGATTTGTTCAGAGGGGGTTTGCCTTTGCCTTCCTCTGAAGCTGAGAGAAGTTTACCCAGCAGGTTTCTATGCTGGAGTGGGAATTTGAATCCTGGTCTCTTGAGCTGTAGTACAATGCACAAACCATTACACCATGCAGGCCCTCAAGAAAGAACCCCTTATCCTTTCATTAGAAATATTTTTAACAAATCTACAGTGCAAATTATTATCTATGATTTTGTGTGTATTAAGCATCTGTGACTTTGTATGATAAACTAAGTATGGGATGTCAAACAGAACATAGTACAAAGCTTGTCCACCACAGAATTTATCAAATTTTTTCAGACATAGAAACTTTCATATCCTATAACTCATGTGATACAGTAAGGACAACAGCCACAATGTTTGCAAACTACTACAAATGAGGAAACACTAGCAGTCAGAATATCTTCTGCACTTAAAGAGTCATAAAGTTCCACTGCCTGACACTGTTCCAAGTATTTTTAGAACTGTATCACCAATAACTGTTTGGCGAACAGTTATAAACTTCAATAAACTTCAGAAAGGTATCCACCCAGGGATTTTTTGTTTCCTGTTACTGTTCAAACCTTGCCATGTCACCTGCTCTCAGTTTTTAGTCTGTGCCTTGATCTAGTCCCCATTACATGTTATTGGCAGCTCTATAACACACTGGGGCTTTCTTAAACCACTGTTAGGAGCACAGTGCTTCAAATGTTGGTCAACATAATGATATTTGTGACATGACATTGTTAGTTTTATATCATGACTAGTTAGATGTGCTCTCCTTTAAGAAGCAGAAGGAGAGATCAGAACATTTCCAAGGAAGTATTGGGAGTACAATGGTATGAGGCTTTGAGTGTCCTACCCCTTTGGTCCTTACTCCTTTCATACAGTTGGTAAACATAAGGTAATGTTTGGAGTCCTTGTAACTGTGCATTAAATTTATTTCATGCACCACAAATTTAACCATTTTGGAGACACACTCCCTACATCCCCTCCAACAATCATCCAAAGGAGAGAAGACTAGAATAGTAAACCTTAATTTTAACTTCATTTTTAGAGAAGAGATGAATAACCATGGGGCCATTCATCAAACGACACATTATCTAAGTAGAAAAGAGAAACTCTGAGATTGTATATTAAGCATAGAACCAATCTACACACTCACAGACAACAAACTAGAGAGGAAGAGGGTAAGAGAACTGGGATACTTTGAAACTTTGGGTTTCTTTGGCTAGAAAAGTGCATGCACATACTACCACTGGAAATCCCTTGCCCTATTTCTTTCAAAAGAGAGAAGCCAGGCCAGAGCTTTGGGACCTTCTACCCCTCTAGATTCTGTGCTAGACAGATTAACTTCTGTTGCAAGGCCAAGTTGATTCGCTGAGCAAAATGCTTCCTGTGTCATAGATCCTGTCCATTTTATCATCTCTGCTCATCACTAGCATATTACCAAACAGCTAATATTAAAAGACACTAGATTTCTTTAGAACATTAGTGAACTTGTGGCTCTAACAATCACTATATCTGATGTTAAATCATGAAAGAAAAAGAATAGAAGAATCTGCTTTTTTTTGTAACCATATTCAAACTAGGAATAAGATTCTTTAGTCTGGGAATAATTGACTGCTTGTTTCTGCACTAGGCATTTCTTTGGATGATAAGTTAAGTCACTTCAAAACTGAGATCTTGAAAAAGCAAAATCACATTGGTGTCTTATGGTACTGTGGCCAGAACATCTAGAAATCTCTGTATTTTGGAATTATTACATCTGGAACAATTCTTCAAGTTTGCCCAAGCTCTTAATGAGCTGCTTTTTTCTAGAAGTTTATCCCTGCCATACAGGGATAAACTTCCTCTTATTCTAAAGAAGTGGTAGGAACCATGCAGCCCTTCAGATGTTGCTGGACCACAACTCCTAGCAGTTCTAGCCAGCATAGTCAGTGGTGAGGAATGCTGGGAGCTGTGGTCCAACATCTGGAGGGCTACAAGTCTCCTGAAACTACTCTATATACTTGATAGTTTTGGCAAACACTGAAATTCTACTTCAGAAAAGGTTGACTACTATGACACATCTAAATTCTTCCTGAATAATGTACTTCAAAGCTCTTGATTTGCTATGACCTAATATCTCAGAATAATTATATGAAGCCATACTCATTAAAAAACATCAGATTGGCACTACTAATACATGTGGGGTATGTATATAAGTTGAAGAATGCTGGTCAGATGTCCCATCTTCAGTTGGTGATATCAACTTTCCAATGTTCCCTTCAGCACTCTGATGGAATTTCTTCCACCCGCAAGCCAGGGATATGATAATGTAGGCTGACAAATTCATGCACAGACATGGGGAGCAGGATTACACATGTTTCATGCCCTCTCTTCCTGAACCACCTGGACAGTTCAAATGGGAAAAGTACAGTCACAAAGCTATGAGAATGCAGGAGGTAATCATTCACATTCAGAAAATATTTCATTCTGAAGAATTCCACTTTCATGTTCTTTCTGGATAGATTGGAGCTGGGCCGAGGCGAACAAAATGAAATTCAACAGAGAAAAGTGTAAGGTCCTACACTTAGGTAGAAAAAATGGAATACAGAAATATAGGATGGGGGACACATGGCTGGATAGCAGTACGTGTGAAAGGGATCTAGGAGTCTTCATAGACCACAAGCTGAACATGAGTCAGCAGTGTGATGTGGCAGCCAAGAAAGCCAATGCAATTCTCGGCTGCATCAATAGGAGTATGGTGTCTAGACTGAGGGAGGTATTGGTACCACTCTACTCTGCTTTGGTTAGACCCCATCTTGAATACTGTGTCCAGTTCTGGGCACCCCAATTCAAGAAGGATATTGACAAGCTGGAGCAAGTCCAGAGGACGGCGACCAAAATGGTGAGAGGCCTGGAAGCCAGGCCCTATGAGGATAGACTTAGAGAGCTGGGTATGTTTAGTCTGCAGAAGAGAAGGTTAAGAGGGGACATGATAGCCATGTTTAAATATTTGAAGGGATGCCACATAGAGGAAGGAGAGGGCTTGTTTTCTGCTGCTCCAGAGAACAGGACAAGGAGCAATGGATTCAAGCTGCAGGAAAGGAGATTCCACCTGAACCTCAGGAAGAACTTCCTGACAGTCAGGGCTGTCCGGCAGTGGAATATGCTGCCTTGGAGTGTAGTGGAGTCTCCTTCCTTGGAGGTTTTTAAGCAGAGGCTTGATGGCCATCTGTCGGGATTGCTTTGAGGGTGTTCCTGCATGGCAGGGGGTTCGACTGGATGGCCTGTGTGGTCTCTTCCAACTCTAGATTTCTATGATTCCCCCATGAACAGAATTAGTTCAATTGCACTAATGGAGATAAAACAACTGCATTAGCAGTTCTGAGTGTTAAACAGGTGCAACTTAGAACTCCTGATGTACATTAACAGTTGCAATAAAACAGACAGCCAAATGTCTGATTTGGATCAAAATTCCCAAATCATGTAGCCGATTGGGTGACCATGTGTCAGCTGCTCTCAGTTTAAGCTAATGTTGCAAAGGAAGTAAAAGACAACCATACTGGACAATGTAATAAAAATGTAATCAATACGCACTAAATCAATGGCATCTATGCATTCATGTCAGGTAAATAGGATGGCACAGGGCCTACTCACAGCATGACTGGCCCTTTTACCACAAAAGTACTGCCATGAGACTTAGGTTTCTATACGCCTTTTGCCAAGTCCCTTGAGTGGACAGCAGTATTATCTTTGTACTTCAAGGCAGCCAAGAACATTGTGCCAAACACACTGTATGTCAGCTGAGCAAGTGAAAGATGCAATGCACTTGTGACTGTCTATGTTTAGGTATAAGGACTGCTCCAAGTCATCTAAAGTAGAAGAGATGAGAATGAAATGGGCAGAAATGTGTGAGATAAAAACCACAATCAGACAATAGTGCAAGAATAATATATTAAAGTCACTAAACAATCCAGTTTCTCACATACATCCAATTACCTAAAGTCAGCAGTAGCTGCAAAAGATTCAAGTTCTGTAATGGAAAACACACAGAGAAAACCTTCTCCACTTCGAAAGTAGTTGTCTCTAATTGCAGCATAATCCTCCTGCCCTGCAGTATCCAAGATATCTATCTGGACTTCTTCCCCATCCAAGACCACTTTCTTTCTGTAGCTATCTGCTTTGGTAGGTTCATAATCTTCCACAAACTGTTAAGAAATGAAACAGTCAGTCCAGTAACCTAACAATATCAATTTAATTTCTTGACAAAATATAACATCAGCATCTGAAAGCAGTTTCACATATTCAAAATGCTTCACATGCACTACCTAGTTGTAATTATTACAATGATCCTGTAGAGTAAGCTAGTATTATCACATCACAAACAAATATTACTCAGTTAAGAAAAGTAAATGTGTTCCAGGGCATGACTTCTTAAAGAGAAAATCTGGTACCAGCGGCAGAAATAACCTAACAGATAGGTTCCCACACCCCCACAAGAAAAGACAGTAGCTCTTCTTTGTTTGTTTCCATGAACTTTTTGTTCCAAATTAACACTAAGCAAAAGTGAAATGAAAAAATCCTGTCAGGTAAGTCTTGCATAAGTAAACATTTGTTTTAACCATCTGGGGTCCACCTGAAAGCTTATTTCAAAATGCATCCAGGGATTATTTTTCTCTGGCCAGCCTGCACTGTTGTTATGATATCCATTTTGGCAGTCAAACTTATAGCATTATTTTTTAAAAAACATCCTAGAGGGAGAAAGGCTAACTAATCTGCATTCCCCTTTTCTCTCTGTTTGCTGTTGACACATGCTCTGTAAGGATTTCCAGAGGCAGCTCCTCTTTACCTTGCCTACTGCAGGCAAGCACACGTGGACACAGTAGGATTGGCTAAAGCAGAATTTCATTCCTTCCGAGCTCAAACATTATTGCGCTATCTACTGCGTTCTCTATCACTCCTTCATGATCCTGCCAATGCCACTTACAGGGAAAAAAAATCTTCAACTAGACAGGAGACAAGGAGGAAAAGGATGGCTGGCTGGGTGTAAAAAGACTTTGCAAAAAGGAGCTTCTTCATCAGAGGCCTTGTTAACTGAGATGAGCCTGTATTGTAAAAGGGAGGTGAGGTGTAGGGAGACAGGAAGGGGAGTGGAGAATAGCTTGCCCAGGACTGTTTACGTGAATTCATAACAAAGTCTAGAACTTTCTGACTGGTAGCTTCGTCTTACCTATTATACTACTCTGAGCCCTCAAAACTAACATTTTCAAGTTAATGTGGCTCCTACAAAATATTATTTTGACAATGATAATGTGAATTTCTATCTTCAAATATCCAAATTATTAAAATGGTTTATTGTTTCTCTCATCTCAGCAATGCTTTAAAAAATATTTGTTAAATTAGGCAGCCTGGAACATTTCCTAGATAATGTGGAACAGAACAATAGCTTGAAAGTTACTTCATAAGCTTTTGTGAAATGAAATAGGCCACATTAGAATGAATTCAAGAGACTTAATGGTGTGAAAATTAACACAGAAGTAGTAATAACAAGTTATTTAAAATCACATTATTTTGTGTTCCTTTCCTACTTTTTAATTTCTTATGTGTTGTAAGTATTTCTGTCTACTATGTTCAGCTTTGACACAGAATACAATATACCTCAGCTAGGTTATTTATGCTGGATTTTTTTTTCATTCTTAAAATCATTTGCAGAGCTAGCGATGCACAAATATTATTTCAATTCAAAATTATTATTAAGAAATTTTGTTAAGAAAAGCACACTGAAAGCTTATTTACTGAAAAACTATTACTGATCCTCACAGTTCTTCTGTAGCCCTTAAACATATTTAGGGGCAGTTAGTGCTAATTATTTTTCTTTTTTTTAACTTTCAGTCTGCATCTTTAGTTCTCAATTTTGCCATTTACAGAAGAAAAAAACATTGGGCCTTTCCATTTATCTTCGTCATCCAAAAATAAAAGCCTTATCATAAATAGTAGTAAAACTCCTCAAATAGTGAAGTGCAATATCTAATTAAAAACCCCAAGACAAAGACCTACATTCTTAGTCTGTACCTGAATTTCAGTTACCATTATAATAAGTAAATACAATATAACAGGATAAAAATGTGTAAGTTCAAGTGCTAGGTCATGAATAGGTTGAGAATATATTACACATCCACACACTTCTATTAAAATGGTTATTTTTTTTAAAAAAAAGCTTACCTCATCATACATGAACTGCAGTGTTAATGCAGATTTTCCTACACCCCCACTGCCCACCATGATTACTTTGTGCAGAGCCAAAGAATTTTGACTTTTGGGTTTATTTGCTGCCATTCTTGAGTTGTAGATATTTCACACAAACGAAAAACCTGGAAGAAAATGTTTGCATTAGTTGAAGATATTAAGAAGTTAAAAGAAATTCAACAGACATGAAATATATAGCATTCCTACTATTTATCTTGAGTTCAAGTCAATGAATAGACAACACTCTAGTATGAATGAATCAGAAATATAAAATTTCCAGAAATGTTGAAGTTATGGAAAAAACAGATTTTTCTTTTTCCTTTTCCTGGAAATTTTCATTTTCATGAAAAATGCAGTATTACCACCCTTTACAGGTTGAAATTCAATTTGTTATTTTAAGAACACAAAATGCTTGGTTCAGCATAATATTATCATGTCCAATATACTAAAAGTATACTTTATTCAGAATATGATGGCAAATTGAACATGCTTTTCAAAATTATATATTTTTACAAAGGGAGCTATATGGTCTTGATATGGAACCCTGCCAGTTCAAGAAGCAGGCAACCTCTCCAATAAAACCAGAAGAAACCATCAACATTAGTAAAACAGGAAATTATTTTGTCCATACTAATTCTCCATTTTGTCAAGTGATAATATAATCACTCCCAGAAAAGAACAGAGAAAAAGAAATGAAGAGCAGGAATTGTAGTGACTCAATACTGTACATAGTCTTACATAAAATCTTTCTCTTAGAAAGGGAAGTATGTATGTGAACACCTTGGCTTGAAACACATTTGTCAATCTAAAATAAAATATTCCATAAACCAGATTCATGTGAAAAAAGGCTGTGGGGAAAAGATTCTATATGTTCACTGAATTTTTCTCTGGACCTTTGTATCTCTAGAGCAGACTTTTGTGTGAATGGAATAGTGAGTTTGGATCTGGCACTGATAATAAATCCCTGGGCTACAGACGAGCTCAAAGGTACCTTTCTCCTCAGTTCTTACCATATGCCTACTCACCTAAGACACTGTTCAGTATCTGATTCTAGCTGGTGGAGTGCCAGTAAACAACAACATTCTGCAATAAAGAAAGTCACAATATATATAAACGTCCTTCCTAACCTCCAGGCCACCACTCTCGGCAAACAAATCACAAGCGTAACAAATTGGAAGCATGTTTCAATTCTGTAGCACCTTTACTTCTAGATGTATCAGAAGATTAAAGCACCACCAAGTATCATCTGTGGCGTCCTTTGCTCTTTGGATGTCTGGCTTTTGTAACGTTTTTGGCTTTGTAACATGGTAATCAGACAGCCCATATTCAAAACAAAAAGCTAGGAAAAGGAATAGCTCTGTTCAGTTCAAAAATGAAGTTCTGCTTCCCTTTTTAAACATGCCCTGAGAAATTTTGTCCACTGGCTATATTCTGTAACTCCATTTTAGTTTTCAAGTTCAGTGCTGTTTTTCCTGCACTATCTTGATACTGAGCATACCAAGAAAGAGAGAACTTCATACTCTGTGAAGTACTCACTGCTGGATTCATGCAAGATCTATTACAATGCTGAAATAGATTCACACTGAGTATATACCAGCAGGACTGAGGAAACAAGTGTGGGAATGTCACTTAGAGATCCAGGGAATGTGTACTTTTTACTGGGAGTAAACAGGATGACCTATCTCTGGAAAAAGACTGCACAAGCTCAGAACTACACTATGTACTTTGGCTATAAGATTTATAAAGTATAACTGAATTTAGAAAAAACTGTTTAATAAAAACTTGCAGACACAATTAATCAAACCTGTCAGAAGTAACACTAAATTAGCCTATAGTAACGTACCTCAATAAAATGAACAACATGTGGAAGTATGAAAGATGTTTCTAAATTTTCATTTCAGACAATCCTCCAAACCAACCCTATTAGTTTCAAGTGGGTTTCTGATACTGGTTGAAGAATAAATGCTAAACAGAGGCCCTTTCCCCACATGGGAAAGGAACCGCGCAAAAACGGGTCTCACCGGACTTCTTCAGCGTCCGGGCACGTTGTCGGGACGAGGAGCAGTGCAAGCTCGTCGCTCCGCACTGCTCTGGCATCCAAAATGGCAGCTTCCAGTTGGTGGAAGCTCTCCACCAACCAGAGAAGCTCGCCAGCCTAAAGTCCACCCCCGGCAGATCTGCAGGCACGCACTAGTGCGCGCCTGCAAATCTGCACCAGTGTGGCAACGGAGCGACACGAGGTCACGCACTCCGTGCTTTTTAAAAACCTCACTGCGCAACCAGTTCCGGTCGCTCTGGAATGGACTGGGGCGCGGAACTACAAAAAGTAGTCTGCCCCAGTCCACTCCACGGTGCAGAAGACCTCTGCTGGAGGTCGCGCTGCACCGTTTTAATAGGCTGGTGCGGAAAGGGCCAGAGTTTGTCAATAAAGATATGTCACAATAGAATTTTGATCTATTCCCTTACTATCATTTGTTTCTGCTTTACACAGATTTTCATAATTAAAACTAAACAGAACTTCTCATCTATATAATGGGTGGAGATGTTGCTCTAAATTTATGCACAATAGTTTGGAGAATAATAAAAAAATGACTTTGTTTTAACAGTAAGAGAACCCTAGCTTGTCATGAATGAGTATCATGGTGGTGAATTCTTCTCAATTGCTTCTGGGCTCACCAGGAGTTACTGTCAGGTCCCAGCTCATCCCTTTCACAATGTTCAAGAGAAAAAGAGACGGGAAAAATCATCTGAGGGCTTGAGTACTGTGTATTTGAATATATATGCTTAGCAAGCTTCGCAAGCAACTCAGAATGCATGTAACCATTACTGAAAGCTGGAATGTGTCATTGTACATTGTATCCTATAGACCACCTGCTGTTACTTGGTAACTGATGGATGGGGGCAAGTGAGGAAAAGTGAAATTGAATACTGCTCTGCCTGGTGCTTGATGGTTACGAGAAGGAACTGGGGAAGATATCATGGAAGAAGGCATGCAGACAGGTCAACAACGTCCAAGGACAAGAACTAGGCATTAGCACAGGAAAGTGTACAGTGGGCGTCAATCACATGCAATAACCAATGAAGGCTTTGCCTGCCTAAATTTGTTCTGATAACCTATAAAAAAGGTAGCTTGCTCTTGGTAATCAGTTTCCTCAACTTCTGTGGAGGTGTGCTATGGTTGCTCTTTTTAATCCTTGAGTAAACACTACTGTAAACCTCAGTGTGTCTGTGGACATTGGGTCATCCAGTACATGACAGTAACTAAACAAACAAAAATCCACTTTGCTTGTTTCTTCTCTTCAAACAAATCAGAAAACACATTAAAAATAAAGTCCTGGATTATTTCTCTGGCTTGTTAGGAGATAATAAACCAGAGAAGGGAAGCTGCTTGCTGGGAGATATATGACAAACCAAGCAAAAAAAAAAAAAAAGCTTCATAGTTTTGCTTAGCCATTCCCACTGCAACTGAGCTTACTCCCAAGGAACCATGCTCTGGATTGCAGCCTTACACTGTTTCCAAAAGATGACACTCTCCTGCATCCTCTCACTGCAATCCCAGCTGCGCCATGACCAGAAAGGGAGAATGACAGGAACACTGCAGAAGGGAGCATGAGTAACACAGGTCTGCATTCCGCAGTGCAGCCGGGCTCTTTCCCATGCTGCGCTGGGGAAGGAAGCGCTACCACCGTGCTTCCCGCCCTTCCACACGGCAGCTAAGTATGGGAGTATCATGCAATCATGGACACTTAATGGATTTAATCCATTAATTGAATATCCTGCGACTCTAATGCATGGAGACAGGATGTCAGTGGGACTGTGATGGTGCCATACAAAAGCACGACCTGACCACTGCCATCTTGTTCCCATAAGGGGACTACGATGCCACGTGGAAACAGCCTAAAAGGTACAGACAGACAGCAGTTAACATTCTTTAGTGAGAATTATAAAGTGGGGTGCAGTGGTTTATTGAAATTCCATGCTCCTGACTAGGTGTTCTGTCCCACACTCTGTTGAGTCTGTGTGGCAGGGACAGAACAATGATCCTATTAGTATGCAACCTACCTAACTATTCAACTGTTTCCCTAAGCTGGATAAGCTGGCCTCAGCAGAGATGTTGGGAGTCCCTCCAGCTTTTTTGGGCTGGGAGATTCCATGCTGAGGTCGCTCTCTCTGTAACAGCTCATGTCACCCATGACAATTGTGGGTCTGTATCTGTTTGCCATCCCTGCTGCAGGCCACGCTCTAGACTTAGTTTTCTGTGTTGGATGGGATGATGGCAAATTGGATGTGGAGGCAGTGTCTATAGTACTGTTGTCACAGAAAGATCACAGCCTGGCAGCTGGGACTCGATGCCTCTGCAGAGGTGTAAACTGATTAATATGGTCCATCCCAGGATGGATCCAGATAGATTTCTGATGGATACATGACAGGTGAGCCTGCTGAAACCCTGCAGAGTGCAGCCACAAGAGTCCCCTGGGGGAACATAGACTAGAGTGCTCATGGTGGAAGAATGAGAGCTGGTCTGGCCAAACACAGGCTAGAGTCTATTAGGAAATGTGCCATGATGGTGGTTGCAGAGAAGGAATTCTTCTTCTCTGCCACCACTGCATATGCTCAGTATCATCCAGCAGGGCTATTTTCTGGGGTTGTACTCTGCCCCACTACTGTAGCATGTACACCTACTGTGAAGAATTTGCATAACGCTTTGCAAATATGATTTATCAGATTTGCTCTGACTAGGATGCTATTATTGACATAGGTCCACTGTAACCAGGATTGCTGCTTGTCTCAAGTTACTGGATATATTTCAATTTGTGTAGCTTGAATATGTGAACAGGATCCTTGGAGACATGAAAGCCACCAGATTGTTGCAGTGAGGCATTCACTTCTCCCCTTACCTATTCAGTCAGTCCTCTTCTGCCAGGAAGGGCATAAGCCCAGTATACGGCTTATGCCCTTCCTGGCAAGAGGACTGACTGAATAGGTAAGGGGAGAAGTGAACGCCTCACTGCAACAATCCTGCCTACAAAAGGCTGTGAGGTCTTTACTGAAAAAGCCTACTCTGAACCCAACCGTACTAGGTAATTATCAGCTAGTCTCCACTATCCTGATTTGTAGTAAAGTTCTGGAGCATATGGGACTTCCCAGCTCTTAGATTTTCTAGATGAAACTAATGATATTGATCCATTTCGATATGGCCTGGGTATGGGACAGTCACAGCTTTGGTCATCTTCATGGATGACCTAACCCAGGAATTGGACAGGGGAAATGTGACTCTGTTGGTCCTGTTGGACTTCTTGGCAGCTTTTGATACCCTTGACCACAGTATTCTTCTCAGCACTGCTTTCTGGTATGGGATTTAGCGCACTCTTATAGTGAATCCAGTCCTTCAAGGAGCACACTGAAAAGAGGGTGCTGAGGAATTCCTCTTTGACACCATGGTCATTGGCCTGTGGGGTCTCCCAGGACTTGGTTTTGTCTCCTGTGCTACTCATCTACATGACACCGTCTGACTGGAAAGTCTATCTGGAGTTTTGGGATCAGCTGTCACCAGCACACTGATGACATCCAACTCTATTTCTCTTTTCCATCTAATTCCAAGGAAACTGTTTCAGAGCTAAAAGAATCTGCTGTCGGTAATGCAAAAAAAAACCCTGAAGTTTAATCCACACAAGACAGAGGTGCACTTGATATGTTAAACGGGACTTCAGGAAATAGAGATACAGCCTGTGCTGGTTAGAGTTACACTCCCCTTAAAATCTCAAGTTCATGGCTTGGGTATACCCTTGGACTCAGTCTTGAGCCTGGAGGCCCAATCTCAGCAGTGGCCAGGAGTGTGTTTCCACACTTAAAGCTAGTTTGGCTGATGCTCCATTTTCTGAGACATCAGATCTGACCATATGGTACATGCCTTGATAACATCCTGTTTGGATTACTGTACTGCACTCTATGTGGAGCTGCCTTTAGAAATTGGAAATTGCAGGAGGTCCAAAACGCTGCAGGCAGAATGCTGACTGGGACTGGTTACTGGGAACATATTATTCCCCTGTTGAAACAGTTTCACTGGCTATCAGTTTCCAGGTACAATTCAAAGTTTTGGTTATGACGTTTGAAGCCCTATACTGCTTGGGCCCAGACTACTATCTGATGGAGTGGTCTAGGTGATTACTCCCAGACTGTCAAACCGCCTCCCACAAGAAACTAGGTTGAGCCCCTCTCTGCTTGCTTTCTGCTAGCAGGCAAAGATCTTTCCGTTTACCCAGACCTCCAGATGTTAACTGTCTGTTATTACTATTATAACTTTTTAACTGTCTTTGAAAACCTGTTTCAAATTAATTTTCTCAAAATGATGGGTTTTTATTATTTCTTTCTTTCAAGTATTTCTGTACTGCTTCCCAGCCCCCAAGAACTAACAAGTATACTATCCAGTGTTTTAACTTATTTTGTTTTTACTCAAATGTAAGCCATCCTGGGTCCCATATTGGGAGACAAGGATATAAATGAAGTAAAATAAATTCATTAAAGGGCCACATAGGACACAAAGTTACTAATATCATGTTTTTACACACTTACCTTGTTACAAGGTGCTTTCTGCTCATTTGGAATGCTCACCTCACAAAAGGTGTTTTAATTAACAACAACAACAACAACATGATTATTGAATTATTGATAACAAATCAACAAAATAAAAATTCATATGAACAGTGTCAAGCATAATTGTTTTAAGTTATATTTTCAGAACACAGTCTTTCCCAGTACTAAGTACTAAAAATGGACTCTAGGTGAAGCTGTTTACATTTTTAGAGACCTCCATCTCAAAAGATAGAAAAGAGAATACAACAAAGCAATGAGTGGCAGTGATTAGAAGAACCAACTGTAACAGTAAATGACATATGGTAAAAAATCTGATGGCAGCAGTGCTACTGGTAGATCCTCCCATGTTAGACAGCCTTTTGTTGAGGAGCCAGAGTAAATATGCCAAACAGCTACTGGACAGCATCAGTAGTGCATGTCTGTGTGTAACACTGGTGGAGGATCTCTCAGATGCAAGGGTGGTGTACCACAGCTAATCCTTGTTAGTACTGTGCAGAAGAAAACAATAATAAAGCACTCCTGAAGCCTTTTTACCCTGAAAACCATGCGATGAGACCACTCCAAATGAAAGAAGAGATAGTGCCCGAAGATGAGACTTTCAGGTCAGAAGGCAATCAGTGAAGTACTGGGAAAGAGCAGAGGACAGTTACAAGTAGTGCTGTGGCTAATGACACAACTGGACTCAAGATGAACGGATGTTCAACTGTTTGTGCTCATGGTGAAAAAAAAGTCTGAAACTACACAGTACATATTATAGGAACACTGAATGTGAGAAGCATGAATGGAAGCTAGACATTGTAAACAAGAAACAGAATATATAAACAATACCCCAAATATTGCAAGTAATTGCAGGGGTTGAGTGAGCTATAGTGGATTGATAATTACAAAATGTTTCACTCAGGAAATGAAAATCTAAGGAGAAATGTGGTGGCATTAATAGTGAGGATGAAGCAAAAACAGTCAAAGGATATAATGCAAAGTCTGTCCAAATAACATCAATAAGGCTTCAGGGAAAACTTATCAATATAACCATAATCCAAGTTTACACTCCAACTACAGAGGCAGAAGAAAAAATAGGATTCTGTGCAGAAGTCTGGGAGAAAACTAATCACTCACAAAAACAGAACTTAGTTAATCATAAGCAACTGGAATGCAAAAAGAAGAAACAAGAAAATCAAGGATTACAGGAAAATTTGGCATAAGATCAAGAAATTGAGCAGTGGACTGACTGGCTGAATTTTGTGAGGCCAACAATTTGTTCATCTGAAATGCATCCTTCAAATAACTGAAGAGGTGATTGTACACATCAACACCACCTGATGGTTAATACATGAATCAAATAGACTACATCCATGGTTCTTAACCTGGAGTCCGCGAAACCTTGCTGCTGTACACCATCAGCAGCAACAGGGAAGTGGCAGTGGGGGGGGGCTGCTTGCAACTGCAAATAAGGGAGCAATTTGGGCCCATGCACACATACTGTACATACACATATATCCCTGCTACCGTGTCCCTGACAAAAGGGACATGATGGCAGGCATGTGCGTATCTCCCAACTAAGACTCTGGAGACCAGTGTGTGAATCCCCTCTTGGTCTCAGAAACCTACTGGGTGGCGTCTGGCAAGTCACATTATCCAAGTCTCAGAGAAAGGCAATACATCTTGCCAAGAAAACAACCATGATAGTTTCGCCTTAGGGTGGCCATAAGTCTGTTTTCAAAGGGGAGAGGCATGATGGCTAGAATAAACCTCTCTCTGTCAGTGGCACTTTGTTGCTGTGTGTCTCGAAGTCACTTCTGACTTATGGGAACCCATCAAAGGTTTGTTTATTTTGCCAAGAGTTGTTCAGAGATTTTCCTTTGCTGAGTGACTTGGCCAAGGTCACCCAGTGTCTGAGCAGGGATTTGAATCCTAGTTTCCAGAAGCTTTTAATAAATAAATAAAAAATTCTAATAAGTATTTCAATATTCAAATCTAAATTTAAATACTTAAATATTGAGTTAAGTCTTGGGGGTCCCTGGCAAAAAAATTAAATTTGCAGAGGGACCCTGGTAAAGAAAAGATTAAGTACCACTGGACTACATACTTGGAAGCAGTAGAGGAAGAAGATCAATTCTCTCTGCAAAAACAAGACCAGAAGCAGACTGTGGCACAGACCATGAACTGCTAAAATCAAAAATTAGAGTAAAGCTAAAGAAGAACATCATCATGCAAAAATACAATCTGAGAACATCTCCACAGAATTTAAAGATAATATAAAAATATATTTGCAATATTATATCTAACGGACCAGGATCCAGAATAATTCTGCACTGAAGCCAGGAACATTTGTCAAGAAGGAATAGAAAAAGATACTATCTGCGGCCAAAAAGAAAGAGAAGCTGCAATGGATGACAGATGAAATTCTTCAAGCTGTTAACGAAAGACAAGTCAAAGCAAACAGTGACAGAAATAGAGACAGAACTCTACATGCAACAACAGTTTGTCTACTGGCACAAGAAGAATTGATGTAATTGATGTAATCACTGCAGAGAAACAGGTGAAAACAGAAAGGAAGAATAAGAGACCTTTTTTACAAGAACTGAGAAATCAAAGATAAATTTAAATCAAGAGTGAGGATGGGGATGCTCTACAGTTAGCAAGAGAACACATTACATGACCAGGTAGAAATACTTGGAAGAGAAGAGATGAAATGATGATAAATTCATTTAAGGAAGAACCATATGAAGATGTGACAGACCCTATGGAAATAGCTATCTTGGGTGTCAGAGATATTGCCCAGCAACAGGATGCTAGCCGACCAGAATGCCCACTTGAGAGAAACCCAGCTCATTAGTGTAAAGGAGGAGTGGAAGCCTAGGAGGAAAAATTTATAAATAGCAGACACACTGAATTGGTTTGGGAAGTCAAGACTTCTGGGAGAAGGGGGGGGGAGTTAGTCCTTCAGCTAAAGAAGTTCTCAGTCAATAAAGGCAGGTGGTGAGTGAGAAGGGTGTGTTTTCTCAGAGAAAGCCTAAAGAGAGAGCAGCATAAAAGAAATCCACCCACTTTTGAATATGGTTAGAGAGGGACCTTGATTTGGGAACCGAGCCTCTGGCAGCATGATAGCCAGAGAGCTGTGTGTGAGAGAGACCTGTGCCTTTATGCTGATTAAGGTATAAGAAATTGTCTAAACACATTCTGAAGATCTGTTTAAGCTTGGACATACATATGAAAACAATTATTTTATTCTGTTGTTTTAATATTATAGTATACTTTTATAATTTTTGGCTCATCTGAATGATTCTTAGTAGTTCTAAACAAACTGAATCATACTGCCATAGATCATTAAATTATTCTGAATAACAACTGAAAGGCTTTATCTTTTACACATGTTTTAAAGGGAAAGGCAGTTGAGTATAAAGTGGCAAGGTGCTTTAGCAGAGTAGTGAGGGGAAGCTGCCATACCAGTCTGTAAGGAGAAAAGGCATGCCTTGCCCTAGAAAATCAGCCTATAATTTTGTAAAGTGAAGCAGAAGCTATACTTGGAGCACTTGGGAGAAATAAATCACCAGGAACAGATGGCATACCAATAGAACTGCTTAAATCTACAGAGAGAGAATCTACTCTAGTTCTCACTAAAATCTGTCAACAAACACAGAAAACAAAAGAATAGCCCTTAGATTGGAAACACTCAATACATATTCCAATCTCCAAGAAAGGGAACACTAGGGATCACAGTAACCACATGAATAGTGCATTAATTCTCTATGTAAGCAAAGTCATGCTCTAAGTTCTACAACAAAGACTTCCATTATATATGGAGAAAGAAATGTCACATGTCCAAGCTAGGTTCAGGAAAGGAAGAGGCATTGGGGATCAAACTGCAAACATACATTGGATAAAGAAGCACACCGAAGAATTTCAAGACAATCAGCCCATGCTTCACAGATTAGAATAAAGCCTTCGACTGTGTAGATGATGAGAAACTCTGGATGGTTCTTAGAGAAATGTGTGTGCTACAACATTTGATTGTGTGTGTCACATCATTTGATTGTCCTGATGCATAACCTATACTCAGGACAAGAGGCAACCATCAGGACAGAATGCAAGGAACAAAATGGTTTCCAACTGGCAAGGGGGTTAGGCAAGGCTCCATTTTATCATCCTATCTGTTTAACTTGTTTGCTGACTGTATCACATAAAAAGCAGGTTTGGAGGAAGGAGGAATGAAAATTGTAGGGAGGAAAACCAACAACTTAAGATATGGAAATGACACCATAGTACTAGCAAAAAAAAATACCAAAAATCTGAAACAATTACTGAAGAAAATCAAGGAAGAAAGTGCAAAGACAAGTTCACAGTTGAACATGAAGAAAACAAAAATAATGAGCACAGATGATTTACAAAACTTTAAAGTAGGTGATGAAGACACTGACAGAATTCAAGATTTTCCATATCTTGGCTCAGTAGTTAAGCAGAATGGAGACTAAAGTAGAGAAATCAGAAGATTAGGACTTGGAAGGCAGCTATGAAGGAACTAGACAAAATTTTGAGGTGTAAAGGTATGTCACTGAACAGTAAAGTTAGATTGTCCATACCACTGTATTTTCCATTTCTATGTATGGCTGTGAAAGTTGGACAGTGAAGAAAGCTGATTGGAAGAAAATCAACTCATTTGAAATGTGGTGCTGGAAAAGAATTCTATGGATAAAGTCCACCCACCCTAGGTCTCTCCTCCTTCCTTCCTCTCATTCCACTCCTCCCATCTGCCCCACGGACCTGTGCACCACCCTCCCTCCTTCCTTGTGCTTCCTTGTCCCAACCTCTTGCCCCCACCCACATGAATGTGTGCGCAGGGGAGCACATACTCTATCCTTCTTCCACTCCCCTCATTCTATCCCCTTCCACCATCCACCTACACAAGTGAAGGAACACACATACAAGGTGTCATTCTTCTGTTCCCTCGTCCCATCCCCATTCCCCCCACCTGAATGAGTGTGCAAGTGAATGCACATGTGTGTCCTCCCTTCTACTCCTTCATCCCATCCATCATCTTTCCTGCATGCCCATGAGTCAATCCATGAGTAATTAAATCCTTGGAGGCTGAACCTGCAAATGTGGAGAGATGACTGTAATGCAAAATATGCATGCAATTTTGCCTGAATCCAACTTTGAGATAGAGCTTTTATTAAAAGAACAAACAGAGTATGCAGAACCAAGTCTATTATCACACACTACAGGAGAGGTGTGCATGTTTCTTATCTTCAGAATACTGCCCTCTTGAAGTGTTACTAGCAGACTGTCCCACATAACAGATTTTAAAGTCAAATATCCCTAAATGCACTCAGGCCTGGAAAAAGAGATCGGGTGTATAATGCTCAGACATGATATAGCATCATACTTTCAATGTGTGTTAACTTTGACTACAGCAGGAACAGTTAGTCTGCAGTTAAAACCATGAAGCCAGTTACAGATTTTTAAAGGCTGCTAAACACATGACTAACTTACCTTCTTTGATTTAGTCTTCTATGATTACAAAAGATAACTACTGTTACTAATCTGGGTCATAAGCTTCTATCTTTTATCAGCAATTGGAGATATCAGGGTACTTAGCACTGAAACCTTAAAACACATTGCACAGAACTATGCTGTATTTTGGTCTGCAGCCATACAGAAATGAACTGTGCTTTGTATGCTTGCTGAAGTGTCCAAATTGGTAAGGAAGTGTCCAAATTGGTAAGAATCACCACTACCACCACTGTGCCTTTCCTCCCAAAATTGGGAGTCAAGGCAGCTTAAAAATTAAAACAAATAGAATACGGGCAAAAAATACAAAAGGTCAGCCAAAAAAAAAAAAGTAATTAAACATCAGAAATGTTAAAAACAATTTAAAACATGCCACTAAAAATAATAAAAAGCAGTTTAAAATCAGTACAATCATAAGCAGTACAACACACTATTAAAAGCCATTTCTTTAAAAAAAAAAGCCTGCTGGAATAAATGAAGGCTAGTGGGCCATACTAGCTCCCTTAATATGTGCCTATTTTGGGGCCAAAGAAGCCTGCCCCTTCATATCCTGCAGCTGCAGACTGCCCAGTGTCTTTGAACAGATATCTTCACCCACAGCGAGACAGGAATATACTCCAGGCATGATCTTATGAATGTTTCAAAGCTCATAGTCTATTAATCACTTTATTAAAAAAAAAGAAAAGAAATCTGTATCTCACTCTTCTGTGAATTATCCCGGTTGCTTCACATTTTATTTAGCAGTCTAGATAGATATGAATTTGCTGCAGTTACCATGTGTTGAATGAAAGGGAGCTGTCCATCCAGAAATGGTCAAAAAGTTCCACTAAGAAACAACAACTTTTTGGCACTTCTGCTCTGGGCATCTCTCCATTATATTGTTTGTTCAATATGGGAAAATTCCAGGTAAAATTTCATTGCTTGATTTTTCCATACACACACACACATACAAAATCTATTTCCAAAAATAAATATTTTTTCATAAAATTTGTTCATAAACATGAATGGGTGTTAATGTAGTATTAGGCAAGCTTGACCATATTGTCAGCAAGACTTAAAACTCAGATTAGTAATGCTTTAGCTGTTATGAGATTTTTGAGGGGGATGATTTATCCTTTGAAACTATGTGTGAGAGAAGATATGTGTTACCAAAGTTTTTATCCTCACTAACAACCATGTTAGTCTGCAGTTTCTATACTGCACCGACTCTTCAGTTAAAATTCTGTGTGGTCTACCAATGTGTTTTAGATTTATAAGAGAAGAACATATATCCTTCCCAACAGTGGCGTGAAACAAGGTCCAAAGTCACACATGGCCAAATGACGATTTAAACCTTAGTGTCCAAGTTTCAGGTTGACAGTCTAACCACTACATCCACTACTTTTTGTTGAAATGCTCACAGGTTATTGGAACAATAAAAAGCTCTAAGCATGCTAAATCAGATCATGCTCCATTTACAGCATTGGAAATGTTTATGTTTCCATAAAACCAATTTTTCTTTGGTGCACCCAGACTGCAGCATAGTTGGCTACAAATCTTATTCTTTACCAAGTTAGCTTGATCAGACCATTGCTATGATGAAAATACACACATTATTCTTAAAGTTTAAGAAAACCTGGCAGACTACAATAATAGAAAATTAAGATGCTGCAAGTAGGATTACAGATAGATGGCAGATAACAGGATTGCCCCTAATAGTCTAAAAGTCACCTAAGTACTGAAAAAGACAGACACTAGTCTGTAGAAGTTAAATAATTTATTTATTTATCACATAGATCACAGTATTATGAACTATATTTCTTGGTCTTTGCCTCTGCACTGTTGCAAGAAATTTAAGTTCAGATTACAAGTATGTAGGTAATTAAACTAAAAACAACTTTTCCATGCTGGTGCTAACCAGTACAAACAGTAAAAAGTTTCCTTTACATTTTTAGTTATTAGTTTTATGAAAAGATTTTACTTCATGCACATCCAAGGCTCAGTATAAATTAACATACTGTAACTGGAAGTAAACAGGAAATATTTCTCAAATACTGAGATAGGCTTAAGAAATACCATTTAATGTATATTTACCATCACTAGCAAAGGACTACAAAAGCCTTTCTTTCATATTTACTTAAGCAATATGATGGGAAATTACACTGCTTCTATCTAAAACAGAGATGGGCAGAAGGTAGATTGGGATTTACTGGTAAATCTTTGGGTAGTTTGCAGTAGATCAGAAAGGATTTCTGACTGCCAGGTACATAACAATATGAACAAAACAACTTCTGCTTCACTCTAAATGACACTGTTGAAAGTAAAAATGGGGGTGGAGGTGGGAAGGAGGAACCAGGAATGAATTTCTGTTCAGTTGACTATGGTTAGGAGAGCTTGGGGTTTAAATAAAAAATAAGCAGAACTCATAGGACAGAATTCCCTATACCCTGGCCTGGAAGCCACTGTATGCAATTTGTTATTCTTGGCAATAAATAAAACTGAACAACATGAATACATTTCTTCTGTTACTAAACATCATTTATACCACAGATAATTTACTTACTGCCAGAAGGTCATATTTAAGACCAATTACAAATGCAATTAAGTATCAGTTCAAAGCTTCATTCTGTTTTTGAACAATAAAATAACTACATTTAAATGACACAAAAACCAAATCTATTTCTTACAGCTAATATTATTACATTAAGAATTTTGTATTTCTATGATGAATTTGGAGATGTGGTATAGAAACGAGATCCATGATTGTTGTTGACACAGGGCCTTGGCTATTTCAAATGACAGCTTAAAGATGAAGTCAGAATGTGGCCTTGGGCCAAGTTTTTCTCAACTACAGCTCGCTCTTTCTATAAAAAGTAGTGACTAAGTAATTATGACGGTAAGTAGGACATTTAACAAGTAATGATTTCAGGCAGCAATTTGGCTGCATCTTACACCCACTCTGCCCCTAGCAGCTTCCCCTGCTCCTTCTTCAATGACACCTGCTGTGCTCTACATAGCTAAACATAGCTCACCGACACTCTACAAAGTTAAAGCCACAGGCATTCAACACTAGCATGGAACTCTGCTTGGTTTTCTCAAAGAAAGAAAGTGGGAAAGTGTACATTTACACAGTATATGCTTTCCCAACATATTTTCCACCTCGTCATCCAATACATTCAAGATTTATGAGCAAAGAAAGAGGAAGAAGTCCAACATATGCTGACATGAATTTATACAGCCATACAGATTGCTCCTTCTGATTCTTGTATGAAACAACTTTACTCATATACATTGTTATTCAAGCAGGATTTTTTCTCATTATTGCCAAATTATATGGGGACAAACTAGACAATGCAGTTCTGGCACAAGTGCTTTTAAATCTCTGAGGGAGTTCATCTGAACCTCCTTACTAAAAATGTCTATGCTAAGGTTAAAGACAGAGAAGGAACCAGAACACTGGAATTCTAATATCTGACATACTGGAAACATATGAGTGCAGTATGTAACCCCAGAATTCAATTCAAACTATATGAAAGAATTTAGACTATAGCATTTGTTCTACAAGTAATGCAAACAATATTAAAAATTCTATCATGAGCTGGACAACATAGATTAGTAATATCTATATTGCTGCCTGGAGGGTTGTTAAAATCCTCAAGGCAGTCTCATTCTTAGAGTTCTCAGAACTGTACAGAACATAAAGCCTGGCCTAAGCGCAGAGTCTGATGTGCAAAACAAGCACCATAAAAATGGTTGTTCTTGTGTATCCTAGTCACTATTGTAAAACTTCAGAACTGGGTTAAGGAACCTTGTGTCCACCAAATGTTTTTGGAATTCTAACTCCCTTCATCTCCCTTCAGCATACATCAGGAATAATCTGAACTGTAGGCCAAGAACATGTGAAGAGTCTTTGGTTTCCCATCTATTTTAGAAAACAGTGAGCAGGGAGGTAGAAAGCATAGTACTTACGGGAATGATATATTTCATTTCAATTTTTTTACAGTCATAGGCTAGAATTAAAAGATGTATGCAATTATAAAAATAATAATACACAATTACAGTTGCAGCTAACATTCACGTAACACACACTGAGTATGAACAACACTAAGTACGCTGCACTTATATCCAAAACTCAAATATAAAAACTAAGATTAGTAAGATTTCAGACATAGTATATAAACTTTAAATACACCAAGAGTATCTAAATTCCTAAATTATATATGCCCCTGCAGTATTTACCTATGGGTAGTAATGACAGAGTCATTAATGATATGTGATGCTAGCATTTTGGGGTAAACATACCAGCAGCTGACTTTTTGGGCCATCTGAGCTTCTGTTGCAGGACAACTTTTACCAACATCACAGACTCTACAAGAGTTCTTCATATTTTGTAGCTATGTTGCTTGCAGGATTTACTACTTATACAAATATTTTTATAATAGGTAAATAAGATCCAAAAGTAATTGGTATGTATTCACCATTGCCCCAACTATCTAAGAATCATTTAGTAGATGCTGAGAAATCATAATACTCAAAGTCAATTATCTCTAAAGGTTAAACATGAGAAATAATTAGGTTAAAGTATTTGATGCAACTAACAAACAAATCCAAACAGCAATAACAGTTCAATTAGTAAACAAACTCAAACAGCACTCACTCTTTCATTATATCAGCCAGTAAGTAGTCCACCATCTCAGAATGATCCACCTAAAACTTGTTTCTGCCCAACAAGTCTTGCATCTAAACGTGCCAAGATGGACATAACTCTACTGTATTATTGTATTTTAGCTAAGAATGTATATGATTCCTTACAAAGAAACTTGGAAGTTTTGCTGAATAGTTAGCAAAAAAATTAAGAACCAAGATATTTTACATTTCAGGTACCTTCAAGACATCTGTCCTGCACTTCTGACTCATTTCTCAGAAGAGAACCATATTTAAGTTTCCAAATTGCATAACTAATGTTTGGAAGGATTTTGGTATGAAATCCTTTAAAAGCTCATAAACCTTGGCCATACTTGTTATTTAAGATCCCCAACATTCTTTTTTCAGGGTGGCTTTGACTTGAGCGAAGTGGTTTAACAAAGGCGAAAAAACCCCTGAAATCCCACCTCCTTATAGACACAACCTTAGATCAGTTCAGAAGAAGCCATTTAAACTACTACTAGCATCCTGCCCCCAGCCTATGACACAGAATTGAATCCAGAGTTGTTAACCTGAGTTAAGCCAACATCACGGTGGGGAAGGGACAAAAAGCGAAGGGGGAAGTTTCCTCCAGAGATTCTCAGGACAAACACAGCTTCACCTCAGCCGGCCCTACAGAATTTCTCAGCCCTACAGTATCCAGCTGGAATAAATAGTCTACAGGGCTTTCAGGGAGACTAGGCAAGCTTAGGAAAGAGAGCTCTATCAATAGTTGGTAACCACCGCACCTAAAGAGAACCTCCACACGCAGGTGCGGCGTCCCTAACACTACACGCACCAGGCCAACAACAGGCGAGTGTTCCTACTGTCACACCCTAGTTGTGAGTCTCCCAGAAGCACCCGGCTGATCACGACAAGCAAAAGGATGTCGACCTAGATGGGGCCTTGGTCCAACCCAGCGGATCTCCCCCTTTGTTCTCAAAAACCAAAACCGGAGGGTCCGCTGACCAAACCCACCCACCTGGCCCTGAAGGGCTCCGTGGCAGGCCCGACGCCCCCCCCCCCGGTGGCTTAAGAAGTTCAGCACTGCGGATAGATAATGGGAGAGGCCAGGCTGAAGCCCTTCCCGGAGAAGCGAGCGACGGAGCCCCTCCCCCACGGGCGAACCCCTCTCTCCATAACGGCCCCCGAGCCCCCCTCAGCCCCCTCCGGCCGCCCCGGCGAACAGGTCGCGCCCATGAGGGCAGGACGAGCGGGAGCGCCCCGGAGGCCCCTTCCGGAGGCCGGCGAGCGAAGAGGAGGAAAAGGGGGCGAGGGAGAAAGGGAAAAGCCTCCTTCCGAAAGCCCGACGGGCTCCTCCGGCCTGGGGGGAGGAAAAAGAAGAGAAGGAAGCGCACACACCGCCCTCTTCCCCAGGCGCCCCGCAGGCCGCCGCCGCCCTCCCGCCCGGCGCTCACAATCTCACCAAGTCACACCCTTCCCGGCTCTGGCAACCTCGGGCGGCAAGGTCTAAGGGGACAGCCGGGAGGCGAGGCTCACCTGCCGCGGGGGGGCCAGGCCCTGAGAGGAAAGTCGGGAGGGGGGAGGGAGAGCGGGTGAGGAGGGGACGAGCGAAGCGCGGCGCCCGCTCCGGGAGGTGAGAGAGACAGAGCGGCTCTCGAGGCCTGCGCCTTTCTTTCTGGCTCCGGCCAGGCTGGGACTCGGGCAGGATGGAGCGGCGGCGGCGGCTCCTAAGCAGCTCGCGGGCGGACGCGCTCTCGTCAGTCAGTCAGCTCGGCAGCTCCTCCTCCCGACACGAGAAGGGGGGGGGAGAGGGAGAAGGCGAGGCAGTTGCTGGAGGACGGGCCGGATCGAAACGGCGTCTTACACGCCCTCCGAAGGGAGGAACCAGAAAGGCGGGACTCGGGGCCGGAAGGGACCAAATAGGGAGGGCGCGGATCTCGGGAATTAAGCGCTCCGGGTGGACGGATTAACTCCTTTTCCACAGAGAAGGAAAAGTACAGAGCGGCACCCTGAGCCGCTTTTAACTTGGAGGCGCCACTGGCTATGATTCTTTCAACGGAAGCGGAGTGGTGACACTCTGACAGTGGAAACTCTGTGGTGGAAACGTGAGGCTCTCTGCAGAAATAGACAGGCAGCCGTCCTGGTGGTGACGTCAGTCTTCTGAAGCCTTAGTGGTTTTTTTCAATTAGAGCTCTATAAGAAGCCAGGGTGTCTTACATGGGAAATTTATTTCTAAAAGCATTTTAATGGTACTTTTTAACCCTAAACAGCATAAAGGTGGTTTTAATTGCGATTAAAATTAAGGCCGTTGCCGCACGACACTGTTATAGTGCTATTACTCCACCTTCAACATCCTGTGGAATTCTGGGGTTTGTAGTTTAGGGAGGCCCTCTAAATGCCCCTCCCTAAGTTGCAAACCCCAGGATTCCATAGGCTGTTGAAAGTGGAATAATAGCACTATAACAGTGTAGTGCGGAAATGGCCTAAGACTTTTTTAAAAAATCGAAAGGAGCCGTTATCAGCAATCAGTTGCATTGAATAATGTGCCAATAAAGACTTGCTAACTGCCACCAAGTCAATTGCTTATGGTGACCTCAGAAATGAGGGACCTCCAAGTCACGCTATCGTCAACTCAGGTCTTGCAAATTCAGGGCTGTGACGTCTTTGATTGAGCCCGTTGGTCGCCTGTAATGCAGTCTTCCTCTTCTGCTGCTGCCTTCCACCTTGCCAAGCATTATTGTCTTTCCCGCTGAGTCCTGTCTTCTCACCGTATGTCCAGAGTACGGCTGTTTCAGCTCAGTCATCTTGGGTTCTAAGAAGAATTCAGGCTTGATTTACATGAGGACCTCTTTTATTTCTTTTTGGTAATCCATGGTATCCACAGAATTCACCAGCACCACATCTCACGTGCTATTTCATTCCTCCCACCAGTTTATTTTTTCCACTGACCAGCTTTCACAACCATAGGTAGAAACTGGAGCTACGGTGGCACGGACAATCCCGGCTTTGGTATTCAGTGATTTATCTTTTCACTTGGGGATCTTGTCTAGTTCCTTCACAGCTGCCTGTCCTAGTCTTCTGATTCCTCGACTGTGACCTACAGTTTGACTGAGGATTGAGCAAGGTTACAGGAAATCCTTGACTATATTTTTACTGCATACGTTAAGTAAATCATCTGCTGTCATTATTTTTGTTTACTTAATGTTCAGCTGTAAACCTGCCTTTGCATTTTAGTCCTTGACTTTTTTCTATAGTCATTCCAAATCTTTGCTAGTAGCATAGTGTTATTTGCATATCTTAATTTGTTGATATTCCTTCCTCCTATTTTCATACCTCTTTCCTTAGAGTCCAGTTCAGTTGTACGTATGATACATTCAGCATACTAATCAAACAATTGGGGTGATAAAATACAGCCTTGCCTGACCCCCTTACCAATTGGAAACAATTCTGTTTCTCAATATTCTGTCCTAAAGGTGGCTTTGCTATACAGTATGCCCCCCCCATATGGGGGGAACGAGTCCATTCCAGGAACCCCCATGAAAAACAAAAAATGTGAGAGTCGTGTCCCACTGTAGTCAAGGGAAGCAACCTGCACACACCTGCAGCAAGGTGGACGCGCACCCATCACATCCATTGACTATAATGGGACATGACACTTCATGCAGTCACATTTGTGCATATGGAAGCCACGCCAGAGGCAGGAGCACTGTAATATATAAGGCACAGGATGATTTTCTTCTGAAATCCTTTGGTGCACTCCATTAGCCAATTTATGTTTGCAACGCAATCCCTATTGCCTCTTTTTTGGACCCAGCTTGAACATCTGACAATTCTTGTCCATATATGGTAAGCATTTTTTATTTTTTTTTTTGGTAGAATTTTGAGCGCCAATTTCTTGTATGGCAGATTAATGCAATGATCTGATGGTTACTGAAATCCCTACGAACACCCTTCTTTAGTACTGGAATGTATATTGAACATTTTCAATCTGTGGGCCATTATTTTTGTTTTCCATATCTGTTGGCAGATTTTATTTAGAATTTGAGTGGATTCTGTTGGTAGCTTGAAACAGCTCTATTGATATACCATCTGTTTTTGGTGATTTATTTATTCCAAGTGCTCTGAGTGCAGCTTCCACTTCACTTTCTAAAATTGGCAGTTCATCTACAAATGGTTCTTCCTTGAGCAAATCTGTCATTCTTTCATCTCTTGTATGTAGTTCTTCTGTATATTATTTCCATCATCATTTTATTTCTTCTTTTTTAAAATTTTAAAATTGATTTACATTCAACAGGAATCTCAGTGATAATATGATAATATGATAATGATAATGTTCCAGTATGACAAAAACAGCAAAAGAAAAATGCAAAGGGAGGAAATATAACCGCATTAGTCATAAGTTGCTACAAAAGCTGACCAAACGTCCAAATATAAGTCCATTTGTAAATTTCTTCTTTATATCATTCTTTCAAATGATGCAAAAATGGTTAGAATGTCTATCCTCTGGATCATAGATAGAGAAAAATTATCTTTCCAGTAATGAAGTATTAATTTTTAGCAGTCAAAATGGTGCAAAAAGTCTGCTTCTGTTGGCCATTTGTTCATTTCCAAGAAATAGGTTAATAATTCAAAAGAACATGCACGTCCTTGAATGTTAAGGAACTTTCCAAAATAAAATTTACTCTTGTGATTACTTCCTCCCAAAATGTAGTTACTAGTGGACAACTCTAAAGCATAGGTGTTACAGATGCATTAGCAGTATTACATCTCCAATGATTTGCTGATTTAGAAAGCCTTTTCTTGAATAGATGTTGTGGTGACTAATGTATCCAAAAGAGCAATTTCTGTTGTATAAGACATAAGACCTTTTTGCACTATACTTTCATAGTGCTATTATTCCACCTTTAACATCCTAATGGAATCCTAGGGTCTGCAGTTTAGGGAGGGGCATTTAGAATTCTCAGCCAGAGAGCTCTTGGGCCTCAGTAAACGACAAACTCCAGAATTCCACAGGAAGTGGAATTATAACACTATAACAGTGTAGTGTGGAAAGGCCCATAGTCAGAGATCTATAGCCATACTAGTTACTAGATGATAAAACTGATGACCATTCATTAGTCAGAATTGGATATTCTCTGTTTCATTCTTGCTGTAAAGCTCACGTGCCATATTTATTTACAGATAACATAAATTGTTGGTTTGACTACTTGGTTGGCCTCAATTAATGTCCCTAATATTAAGGGAACTTCAGATATAATGAAAGCTGCAGGACCAAATGTGGATTGTAACAAATATTTCAGTTGTAAATATTGTATTTAGCTGATAAAGATAGTTTACACTGCTCCTGCAAAATTAAAAATGGTAAAAACCTACCATCAACACTAAATATCTGATCTAAGGTAACAATCCAATTATTGGCCCACACCTTCCATGAAAATCATTCCTTAGCCATTTTCAAATCTGGATTCCCCATAAAGTCAATTTGGCGTGAATGCATGGGTCAAACTGCAATTGATAAGACAATATTTGCCACACAGTTCTAACTGCTGAAATGGTTGACAAAACACTGCCCTTTTTTTATGTAATATGAGAACCAGGTATTGTCCATTTGAATAGAGATGGCAGAAATAAAGACTCCAAAGCTAACCATGGTGAATTATTTACTTCAAATAGATATGTCCAAAAATTAATATAAGATAACAGATATGTCTGATGGATGTAAGAAGATCTTGAAGGCTGAACCCCCACCCCCTCTCCTGTGACTGGAATTTGCATGCATTTAGTCTTTGAAAAAACTATTCTATGAATAACAGAAACAATTCTAGGTATAACATTCATTTTAATTGTGCTTACTTTACCCTGCAGATTCATTTTTAAGCCTGTCCATCTCTCTAAATTTTGTGCAAGATCTTTTATCACTTATATTAAGACTAATCATCTGAAAAAAGTCGCTAAGGATAATTAAACCCAAATATGTAGTAGAATTTGGGCAATATTGAAACTGCCATGCTTTAAATATGACACAGTCTGTCTTGTCTTCCACTAGCAATATTTCTCACTCAACCAATTAACTGAATACCAGCTGTTTTACCATAATTATTAATTGGCTTTATCAAAACAGGGATCGACTGCTGAGGCTTTGAAATGAAACAGAAAAGATCATCTGCAAAAAGTACATTTTTAAATTCTAAACCAACATGCACAAATCCATTGATCCTGAAATTTTCTCTAATAGCACATGCTAAGGGTTCCAAGCAAACTGAGTATTAATGGAGACAGTGGACATCCCTGCCTTGTACCCCATTCCAATGTAAAAAAAGGAAGGGAAAAAGATTGGTCATAACTTGTGTTCTTGGTGATGAATATAACATTTTTATCCATTTTAAAAACATTTTAATAAACCCAAAATCAGTTGATACTGTGAAAATAAACAGGCAGTACATTTTATCAAAAGTCTTCTCAGCATCTAAAGAAATAATGGTGTGCTGATCAGCTTATGATTTCTTCTCAATTATGCAGCATGTTCCTCAGCTGATCGTATAGCATCCCCACTCTTGGTTTAAATTTCCCCTTGATTTCTTGGATCTTTTGGAAGAGATCCTTTCTTCTTCCTTTTTTGATTACATCTTCTGTTTCTTTGCACTGGTTGTTATAGTAGTTCTGTTTGTCCCTGCGCACAAGATGCTAAACGGTTGCATTCATGGCTCTGATCCTATTTCTGTCACCTTTTACTTTTGCTTCTCACCTGTCTCTAACTGCTTGAGGAGTTTCATCTGTCATCCATTAAGGCTTCTCTTTCTTTTTGGCTAAAGATAATGTCTTTCTGCATTCTTCGTTCACAATGTTCCCAGCTTCAGTCTAGAAATCTAGATCGATTTTTAAATTCTCTTTAAATTTTACGGCGATGTTCTTCATTTTGGCACAATAGTTGGTTTAGTATTATTATATTAGCTTTTATATTATTATATAATATTTATATTAGCTAATTGTATTAGCTGTTTATGATCTGTACCACAGTTTGTTCTTAAGTCTTCATTTTGCAGAGGGAATGGAGCGTCTCCATCTTCTGCATCCTATTATGTAATCTATTTGATTTTTTTTATTGGCCACCAGGTAATGTCCATATATACTGTTGCCTCTTTAGTTGCCTCAAGAATGTGTTTATGATGAACAAATTGCTGGCTTCACAAAATTCAGCCAGTCACTCTCTTGCCTGATTTCTTGATCCTAGACCAAATTCTCCAGTAATGTTCAGTTCTGTACTGTTTCCTAATTTTGCTTTCCAATTGTCTATTATTACCAGCATATCCTCTTTTGGAGTGTGATCAATTTCCTCCTAGACTCCAGTGTAGAATCTTTCGATTTCTTCTTCCAAGTGGAGCCTAAACTTGGCAATGGATTCTGGAGGCAGATGCTGTTTCTCTTGTTTGTTGCAGACAGGCATATACAGCTACAGTAGGATCAGCTACAGCAGAATCCTATTCTTTCTCAGATCAAGCTTTATTGCATTGTCTATGGTAGACATGGTGCTGCAACCCAATACCCAAACTCTTTTCCTCTAGCCGTCTTTTATATCTTCCCAACACCAGTGATGCTAAAAATGTCCAGCTGGACAGAAGAAGGCGAGTTGGCTGTAAAAACACTTTGTAAAAAGAACCTTTACTGCCAGAGGCTGTGTTAATTGAGATATACTTGTACTTATTCCTAAAATGTGTATTGTGCGGCTTTGGATTTTCTTTTCATCTCTGAGCACAACAACATCTGAATGCCCTTTCAGTTTGAGTCCAGTTGCACCATTGGCCACTAGTACTATTTGTACTTGTTTTCTGTTCTTCCCCAAGGATTTACCAATGCTTTTTTGAGAACAACTATTACTAACTGTATCCTAATGTAGTGAACCTCTAGGAACTTCCAACAGAGACAATGCCCAGGTTTTCAAGGCCATCTACTATGTTCCTTTGGCCCTATGTCCTCCTATATACCAATAAAAATATCTCAATAGAAGGAGATGAATTCTATTAGACTCAGTTATTTCACAATAGAGTCTTATAATTTGGTTGCATTATAGGTATTTATATCTCTATATATTCTTGGGTTGTGCAAGTAAGAGTGCAGAAAAACAACGGAAAGGTAAATAAAGTCTAAAACAGTAATGGAGGCACAGATCTCTAATGCAGCCAGAGTAACTACTAGTCAGTATTGTCCAAGTTGTTTTGTTTTGAACTGAGTAAATAATTCAACATGTGGCTAGACTGTTAGAAATACCAGATAAAATGTCTTGGGGCACAGATATAATTAAGTACTAAAATATAAAAACTGCCTTATGCTGATTGTAATTATTGGTTTGTTTACCTCTGTTAAAACGTCCCTCCCTAAACTGCAAATCCCAGAATTCCATAGGATGTTGAAAGTGGAATAATAGCACTATAACAGTATAATGCAGAAATGAGTTTAGTCATATCTTCATATAGACATAATTTCAATCATATTACCACCATGAAATACCCATGCCAACTATCTGCTCCTTACAAGACAAGAAAAACAAAGCTACCCAAAAAAAAGATGAGAAACAAGTTTGGATTGTGATTAGATATGTCAACACGAAGATCAAGACTAACTTCCTGCATGGGCACAAGTTCATTCTGGCCCAGTCGACAAATGAGATTAGAGGCCTTACACCATAGATGGGAAAGCACTGTTCTGCCCAGTTCAGGCATTCCTTGCCAGAAAACACAATGGAGTCTTAGTAGTACTGGAACAATGTTGCATCCACACACCCCAAATTGTATGCTAATCTGAAAAAAAGGGAGAGTCAATCATAATGCTAGAAAACACTACTACCCCAAATCACAACTGACTGCATTTTAGCAACATCATTCAGTGAAAATGTTTTTCTGCACACAGAAAATATCAGATAACTTGATTTATTGTTTCTCTTAGAATAACAATATACATATGCTCTGATGAGCTGCATCAAAACAGGAAAGGGGAAGAAGGAAAGGGGGGGAACGATACTGCTTAAGAATATCCCATATTGATAACTCAATTTCCTCCAAGGCAAATGGCAGCAGCAAAGTGTGAACAGGTTATATCAGATAACTGTGCTATTCTCTGTGGCAGCACAGGATTCAATGCACATCTTCTCATGGTATATTGCCAATTCAGTGCACAGCTACAACAGGTCTATTTCTCCAAATGGCAGAAGTTTCCAGGGTTAGCTGTGACCAGATTAGCATCCTTGTGACAGGTTTGTTTAGGCCTCTTGAAAAACTAGGGCAGCTAAAGAATAGAACATGGGTGCCAAATGGGAATGGTTGGGGATAATGTCTGTCGGAACACCTTGGTATCACCCAAAACAGTCCTCAGCAGCACAATCTATGCTAAATGGGAGTGAGCATACTCTTGACATATACGTGGCCACAGTAGAAATCACCCCAACTGTTCTTGATACACCAACTAGTCATATTCTAGATCTTCCACAGCCAGCTCTTGGACCTGGTGAACAGAGATTGTAAGGATCTTAATTCTTCATCATATGAGGCAGAAACACTGCAATTGGAGCAGGATAATAGTGTTTTGACTGGGACTTATCATACAATGTAATTTCTCTTCTGTTGTTCTGGTGATGAAGAGTGTTTATTAATATAAAAGATCCATTAATGACCTCCTTTGTAAAAGAACACACTTTCCAAATCATCTCACATTGAGAGAACAGAATGATAGGTGATAAGTCCCAGCCAAAGATGCTATTATCCTGCTGCAATTGTGATTTACTTGCTTTAGTTAAGAACAGACCAGAAGGCATATCCCATGGGTAGCAGCACCAGGACCTCAGGAGGAATTGCGAGCAGAAGCATTTTCTGAATGTGGGCTTCACTGATACTCCAGGAAGCAGGGTGAGGCAGCAGAGTAAGCTATATATAGAGTCTTACATGCAGCCTGAGTCATTGCAAATGCTTCCTTCTACCTGGCTTGTCCTGATTTATTGGTTGGATATCAGACCTGCTTTGTTGCATAGTTAATGGAAATCAGACAGTGTTCTACAACCTGGACATGACAGACTCTGTTGTCCTTACTGTCTCTCCATATAATCTCTGATGGTATGGGTAACTGGAACAAAGTTTCACCTGCTCATTTCCATATGGTCAAGTTCACACAAGAGCATATAATTTTTCAGCCCATTTTGCAACCACCAGAGATGCTTCCAAAGCTCCTGAGCTAGATGACTTTTGGCCTCTTAATCACCCAAAGCCACACAAAGCTTCCCCCAAATATGGTGGTTTTGACCCTGTTATCCTTCACTGACTGAAATGAAAGATGGCAAAAACCCACCTTGAAAGTGGCAACATCACTTTTGGTAACAAAAAAACATGCTAGTGTGGCCTACCTGGGTGAAAAATGGCCCCACCATGATTCATTCCCACCCTCCCCAATGTTTAGCACAGGGCCATTTATTTAAGTTCAAGGATATTCAGCAAAAAAACCTAGACATTTTGGCTGTTGATTAACACAGTTCTTTCCCCTTTAAATATCCCAGCAAAAGATTTTGAGAAAAATTCATCAAAACGATGTAATTCACACAAAAAATCAATACCAATATAGATGCTTCTAACATGTTGCTAGGATACACTAATCCTTTCAGCAGACTCTTGCTAAGTTGCAAGGAAATTGCTCTGAAATCCCTGCTGGTGATGGGAAACAGTTTTAATAAACTGGAACAACTATAATGTATTGAAGAAAGCACTATTTTTCCACTCTGTTGCACTTAGCTAAATGGAAGACAGTTTCTTTCACCTAAAACAGTAAATTGGACATTTGCACCAAAGAAGACAGGTTAAAAAGTAGCCAAAATCATACTACTGGGAGCAAAACTAAAACCATGCAGCCTGTAATATAGTGATTGCATGGACTTTCTCCAAACCAGTTAGTCAATTTCCATACTTTCTTTACTCCTTAAAGATTTCCATTTTTAAGGGATATTTTAATTGGATCTTGACCTTTTTAACAAACAAGAAAAAAAATATTACATATAAGTTAATGTTAAATAGGACAAGTAAGAAAATAGAATAAAATTCAATCACTTCAGTAAATAAAGGAATTCATATTGCGGACAAAAAAGACCATGTGCCAGATGTGATAAGTGAAACAATATAACTTGTAGACACCAGGGCTATTTTTGCACTGCAGTCTTATAGCGCAATTATTCCACTTTCAACATTAGGGAGGGGAAGTTTCCGACAAAAATATCGCTAGTTCTAATGCGGAATATAGAAATAAGCTTATAACTTGGGCCAGATATTTAGATGACATTTTTTTTGTATGGAGAGGCAACACAGAAGATTTAAATGAATTTTAATAAGTTGGTAAACTATCAGTGTCAATATACAATTGGATTTAGACTACAATAATTCAAAGTTCCATTTTCTAGGTTTAAGGGTAAAAAAAGCAGGAGACCACCTCATTACAACATTATTTAACTACAGATGTAAATACTTGGCTGAAGTTTGATAGTTGTCATCCCACAGTCATGAAACAAAATCTTCTATCTATACGAACAGTTTCTTAGGGTGAAATGGGACTGTTCCAGTGAGCAACAATTTAAATTGGAGTCTTGTTTGTTATCCAATAAATTAAGGGACAAGGGGTACCCACAATGAATACTAGCTAATGGATTTCAAAAAGCAACTTGAAGGTCATGTTCAGAACTTTTGAAAAAACAAGATAGGCCACAAATTAATAGGTTACAATGTACTCTGATGTTCAATCATTTCACAAATAATATATAATAATTCATAAAGAGACAGTGGTATTTGATAGGAAACATACTAGGATGTAAAAAAGACGAATGATTTCACGTAAAAGGTCAAGAAATGTTGATGACAGAAGACATGTTGATGACAGAAGATTTTAGGGCTCCAACAACACAAAAAAATGTAACAACTTTTTGATGGGGACAAGTATACCCACGGGGCACCATCCACGTGGACATTGTGTATACTGCAAATATACAACCAAAACAAGGGAATTTAACAATTTTGCACACCAAAAATGTGGTACTTTGTCCACTTCATTATTTCTAACAGTAATTTTGTAATTTATGCTATCCAATGTAAATGTAAGAAATTATATATTGGAAGAATAATAAGACCTATCAAACAAAGAATAGTCAAACATTTGCACAAATTGAAAAATAAAAGGATAGGGCTCCCCTGGTTGGCTGTTTTGAACAAATGAAACATACGGCAATTCCCTACCCTCATATATGTTTTGGGGTTTTGGAGAAGATAAATAATAAAAATAAGAACTGTTTAAAGAAGAAAAAAGAGAATGGATTTTGAAACTTAAAATTTTAGCACAAAAGGGCTTGAGTTAGGATTTGGAGGTACAAAACATAGAAGAAATTCTATAAGGGAGGGTCATAGTCTGAGCAATTTCTTTTAGCCCGTTATATCAGATAGAAAAACGAAAGAGTGACTTTGGGGATAGATTACGTCATATGTCTCTCTTTCTCTCTCTGAGAAAATTTATAAATAATAACCCAACGGTACACCCATTTCCTTTCTTTTGATATTCAGTGGTCCACTTGTATAGAGAGAGCATACTGCAACTCCAGAAATTGGTATGTATATAATTATAGGTACAATAGAAATTATAGTACTTTAAGAAAATGTTTTTTAAAGATTTGTATGTGTGGTCTTAAATATTATATAGTAAACATGTTTCTTTTTAATTTTAGAATAGCCCCCGAAGAAGGCTAATTACTGCGAAAGCCAAAACGCAGTGGGCTTTTTGTGAAACAAAAACTACAAGCCAATGTACAACATGTGGAGCTTTTTCTCCTTTCAATCTTTCAGTGTGGATAAGTGCTTTTCAGTTATTTGGTTTTATTCCTGCATTAAAATAACAACCAGGAAACATCCAGCTGAAGGAGGAAATAGCAACAAAGCAACAGCAAAATAAATGAAATATTACAAAACCAAGTACTTTTTAAAAATATAATTAATATTTTGAGCAAAGCAAAAAGTATTTCAGACTGTATTAAGTGAATGCAGAGCTATGTATAACATGTGCTATCACACCTGTGTTTTTTCACTATTTTAAAAGCAAAAGTTATGGCAATATGCTAGCAGATACAGAAACAAGCACACAATACTCTCAAAAAAATGCAAAAAGATGTATCCATCAAGCATGAAAAATAAAATCAGATGTTGGGCACAGTCATGGGAAGGCAAATCAGTTCTCTCATCCAGTATCATTCAGTCATCCTTTCAAGTACAATGTGCAGTTAGAAAAGTTCTCCCCTTGTGTTGGGTATAGCTTACTCTCAAGTAAGTATACATAAGACAGACTGTGTATAGCCTGTGGTACTCATGGGTACTCAACTACTATAGCTGTTTTAATTTTTTGTCTCTGTGTTCTGTTACCCTGTTCTCTGGGGGTCCTGGGAGGGGCGCCCAAATAACCAAAACACAATTCTGGGGAGAATTAGCTGGAGCACTCACTAAAGCTAGCGAGAGGCTGGGTAACTTAGCAGGGATCTTGCAACCCAGTGTCTACGGGGTCAGGTCAGTGCAGCAGTCAGACAGTTTTCAAATAGCAAAAATGATATTTTTATTAACAGACAAACAAACAGTAAAGACACCACAACCACACAGCTAACAGAAGAATTAGAAATAAGGATTGTCGGGGAAAATGGGTGATACGACACCTTTTTTCGTAGTCCTGAAGAAGCGGAAGGTGGTAGGGAAGAAACTCAGTGTGGAGGCGGAGGGGAGCTCGCCGGACAAAACGGCAGCAAGGCGATCTGGAACTCGGGAGTGATCCGAGGTGCTCTCGGAATCAGGGGCCTTTTATAGGGTGAATTGTGACTGCAGGCCATGCCATACTCGGTGAGAACAGTGTGAGTTTGGAGTGGGACAAAGCTTTGGAAAAGGTCAAGTTTAACATGATGGACTTAGTGCAGATGTAACAATAGTATAGCCAGTATGCAAATGCAAGGTGCTTAGCTTGGCATTGTCAGACTTTCGGCTCGAGGCCAGGCGTCTTTCTTTAGAGTTGCGCTTAATCAAGAGGTGTTTGCAGGGAGGTCCCTGAAGCAACGGAGTGGCTTTGTTCTGCCTGCCTAGGTGGAGAATGGAATGTCCAACACTTACTGGCCGCGCCTGTGTACGTGCTTGTCCGCAGGCCTCGCAAACACGTGGAGCGGGGTGGCAGAGGAAGGCCGAATATTTTGATATCAAAAGAGATATCTAGTGCTATCACCAGGTAGGCCTGAACCGCAGTAACAGTTTGATCATTTAGTACACTTATGATTGGTAATTCCTGAGAGGGCTCAAGTACTGAGGAATCTTGGTGGTCCAATTTGCCTGATCGTTTCTGGGAAGGCTCAGCCCCTCTTAGCCTAGCCTTGGAGGGGCTTAAGCCCCCTGTTCTGGCATCCATAACTAACTTCTTTTATGCCTAGACTGGTCACTAGAAAGACAGGCATTTAGCTAACAGGATTACTTTAGACCTGTCATAAGGCCTTTTCTATGTCCTCTCCTTCTAACAGAGGGATGGGAATTGTGTAGCCCTCCAAATATTATTGAACTGTAACTCCCAGAACTTTCATTATTGACTAGGCTAGCTAGGGCTGCTTGGAATTACTGTGCAACACCGTGACAATTCCCATCTCTCCTCCAGTAGTATCACAGGACAGCATTGGCTGGGGTTCTATTGCTCTCTGACCTTCTGGCCAACCTCACCCATGCACATAAAATGATGGAAAGTAATTTGTAATCCCACAAATGCACCCACAACCAATAAATCTGTCATCCTAACAACAATGCATGTTTCCCTACCCTCACACAGCCAGCTGTGCCTGGCTACTCAAGAGTGAAGCTTTGCCAAGTTTGTTTGGACTACGTGCTCTATAGGTAGCCTTCACACACAAAAGCAATGATCAGGTCATGTTAGCTGGCTCTGCAGGAGAGTATACAAATGTATGACATCCCTTTCATGAAAATACGTACATTGATACAAGTCAGCCATACAGTGCACTGTTAAGAGATGAGGTCAATGATGCTCACTCACAAGCATATGGCCTCAATCTGAGATGACTGTGCCCTGGCACAGCATATATGAATACATATACAGTAATGGTATGGGAGAAAGGAACACAAATGCGTTGGCTCCCAATTCAGAGCAGATGTATGGATTCCAATGGTCTACCTTCAATATTATTACGCCTGGCTCCACAAAACGATGCTTAACTGTTATCTGGAATCAGGATGCAGATTTTAGAGTGGTGAATGAATAATATCCCAAAACAGAAGAATCCTTCAGCATAGTTAAAGACTAATACATTTATTGAGATATAAGCCTTCTTGGATTGGAAAACACTACATCCCGAGCTGGCAAGTATATCCACAGAGAGGGAAAAAAATTACCAGGGGGACCAGAAGACCATGAATTTCTCGCCCTGCTATTTATTCCTCGTCCTCTCTGCCCATAGGCTAACTAGTGATGCAGGCAGGAAATTGAATTCCATGAAGCACAAACTAAAATGCAGTTAGGTAATTCTTTCTATGGTGGCATCATCACTATCAGCAGTCCTAATATCACCTAACCGGTTTTTGCTTATGAGCCACGCAGCTATCTTTTTAACACCCTCCGCCTGCAAACTACAATGGGGTGGGGGGAGTAGTACGCAGAACAGATATTGGAAGGCTTTGGCCATTTCCGCACTAGCCTGTTATAGCGCGATGATTCCACTGTCAACATCCTCTGGAACCCTGGGGTTTGCAGTTTCGGGAGGGGCCGGCCGGCCCCTCCCGAAACTGCAAACCCCAGGGTTCCAGAGGATGTTGACAGTGGAATCATCGCGCTATAACAGGCTAGTGCGGAAATGGCCTTTGCTGTCTTGACAGTAAGGAAACTGGGCTGCTACGTCCTGCTTCGCCCCCCCTTTCCATTTAATACTCCTCTCGCCCCTGAATCTGGCCATTTCCGCACTGGACTCGTATAGCGCTATTATTCCACGTTCAATATCCTTTGGAATCTTGGGGTCTGCAGTTTAGGGAGGGCTCTCAAAGGCCCCTCCCGAATCTGCAAAACCCCGGGATTCCAGGGATGTTGATCGTGGAATAATAGCGCTATACGAGTCCAGTGCGGAAATGGCCTGGGGCCTCCCTTTCCTCGTTGATCGATCCTCTCTCTCTTAGCGTAGAAACGGGAAACTCATCGAAGCACTCCGTAGCGACACCTTTCCCCCTCCTGCCCCGGAAGGCCCGCGCCGACGGCTTCCGTGGTGACCCCGGAAAGAGTACTAAGGTCTTCCGGGGCGCGCCGGCCTCGTCTGGCCTTCCATGTTTGGGAGGTGTGTGTCGGACCGTCGCTTGTACCCCGGCCAGGGCTTCCACGGAGGGCGGCGTGGACGGTTTGAGGGATCAACCAATCAGCCGGCGGCTGGCGTTGGGCAGCCGGTCCCTCTCCCAGGCTCCGAAAGGCAGCGGCTCCGGGCTCGCCCCTTTCTCGGTGAGGCGGCGCCGACCCGCCCGGTCCGCTGGGTCCTGCTCGGCAGCAGAAGCCGGGCCGGGCGGCGGGGCCTGTGCCCGCTTCCCTTTTCCGTCGGTTTCTGCCAAGAGGGCAAAATCCCGCTTCTCAAAGGCCGCTGCCGGCGCTCCCTCCCTCCCGTCGTCCCCTGGCCGCGGCGTCTCTCCTTCCCGGGATCGCAGCCGCCTCCGCCCGGAGGTCTCCCCGCCTTGGAAAGAGAACATGTCCTGGCTGCGCTTTTTAGGCGAGCCCCGCGGCGACGAGGTCTTCGATGAGGATGCGGACGAACTGGACCTCGCGCGGAGGGAGTGGAAGAGCAGCATGGAAAAACGAGCCAAAGTAATTGCAGACGCCGCGGCTCTCCACACGGTTGCGAATGGCTGATGGGGAAGCCGGCGGTCAAAGGCATCACCGTTTGACATTAAGGGGAAAAAAAAAACGTTTAGAAGCTTCAGGCCAGCTCAGCCCCTAAAGTAACGCCAATAAGTTCTTCCCCCCCCCCGCAAGGCAGATCACTAGTCCAGAAGCACAGAAGGGATGTGGATGCCCTTATGAGCCCCCCGAAGGGCATAAAACACCCTGGGGAATGGGCAGAGACCGGGTCTTGCTCCTCTCTATACTCTTGCAAATACAGCCGGCCCTCCACATTTGTGGGGTTCAGTTTTGCAGATTTGATTATTCACAGATTATTTGCTGTCACCGCGGCTGCCTCCCTATGCCTTCTTTAATAGGGACTGCACACCTCCTGAGGCTGACAAACTGTGAAGGGGGCTTGCAAGTCCCTATTTATTTATTTTATTTATTTATTTGTATCCCGCCTCTCCATATGGATCGAGGCGGCGAGCAACTTACAAATAGCATGTATTTCGAAACATTTCTATACATGTCCCCAACAAGCTGGGTACTCATTTTACCGACCTGCGAAAGGATGGAAGGCTGAGTCAACCTTGGGGCCCGGCAGGATCGAACTCACAACCCTGTGGTTTGTGGCTTGCAGTACTGGTGTTTAACCACTGTGCCACCAGGGCTCCCTATTAAAAATGGTGTGGGGGGGCAGCCGTGGAGGTGGCACTAAGCCCCACCAGCCCCCCACTTCTGCCTTGTGAAGGAACCCTGAGGCCTCCAAGGAATCCACAGTGGGTTGAATATGGTGATCATACTTTTTTGTGTTCAGTATGGAGGGCCTAGAGTTATTCACATTTTTTTCACTTTCATGGGGGTCCTGTGCCCCTAAGCCTAGCAAATGTGGAGGGATAACTAGTTCCTGTGTTCACGTCCTTATTGAGTGAGGGACAGAGTTTAGGGTACCTCACAAGAGTTCAGCTAAACTGATCAGTTCTGGAAAAAGATTGTTTTGTATTTAAACCACGAATGTACTAACACAGTGGTTCTCAACCTGGGGTCGAACGACCATTTCACAGGGGTCGCCACTCCTCAATCCTGCCCCCCCTTTTAAAAGAAGGTGGCCTCACAGCCAGTGGGAGCAGTGCTTCTGAGACCCCTGCGCTGGGGTTCAAACTGCAAACCCCAGGATTCCATAGGATGGTGAAAGTGGAATAATAGTGCTATAACAGTCTAGTGCAGAACTAGCCAGGATGACTTTCTCCTCTCGCTTTTGTTGTGCATGGACCCTTGGCCCTTGCCACATGCACGTGTTGTGTTCTTCGTCCTGACTGTCTTGCATTCCTCGCTTTTTGTATGTTCAGCATCTGCACTCCCTTTAAGGGAGGGAGGGAGTGAAACAAAACACGTCTGCTTATGCCGCCGCCATCTTTCCTCTCTCCCTGTCCTTTCTTCCCTGCGCCTCGTGTAAAATGTGGGCAAGTGAAGACTTTTCTGTTCCAAAAGGCATTTGTGAGTGACTGTGGAAACCCAACATTCAGAACTAGAACTACTGCCTTAATTCTGGCATTGATGGACGCTTTCTGTGCTTAAAAAAAGGGGGAGGGTTACCAGTTTTTAGGCATTAGAAGTCCATCCAGAGCAGTGATTTAGGGCAGTGTTTCCAATCTATTTGATGTTGGAAATAACTAACTAACTAACTAACTAACTAAAAAATAAATAAATAAATAAAATGATTTTATGGTTGGGGGTCACCACAACATGAGGAACTGTATTAAGGGGTCGCAGCATTAGGAAGGTTGAGAACCACTGTACTAACAGGACAAAAAATAAATATCTGGTAGTCAACAAGAATAGTTAAACCCCTGTGGAGTTGTGATTTCTAATCCAAAGATTCTTTTTGTTAATCATTTGGTAGAAATAACATTATTTACTTGTTTTAGCCTGTATCACTAGAAGGATTTTAATTTTAAAAAGTTATTAAAGCATAAGCCAAACAGTATCAGATAATATGAAACTAAGGATTAAAAAGATTGCCCATAGTACACCTATATTTGAATGCTACCTAATCTGATTGAAAAACATTTTTCAGTTAACATGCTGTCTTCTTAAAGCTGGGTAGTTGGCATACCCATATCTGTAAAATACATCTCTGGACAAATATGTTTTAAATGTGTAAGCAGTAGATGTCATTTTAGTTCATGGTGTATTTGAATAAGCTAAACATGCTGATGAATACTGCATTTTATTTTATTTTATTTTTTGCATTCTAGTTCTAAAGCAGTCTTTTTGTTATTTTGCTTAAAGGAAGGCTATAGGGAAGGAGTTGAAGCTGGGAAAGAATTGACACTTCAACAGGGTTTTAATCAGGGATACAAAGAAGCAGTAAGGATGATGTTCTCCTGTGGCCAGCTGAAAGGAACCTTAAGGTATGTTGTGGAAATCTATTGCACAAATGCTTTCACAGAATTCAAACCATTTACTGAGTAATCTTAGCAGAGTTAATACTGAAATATGGTACTCACTTTAATTGTGGCTACCGTGTCATTTTGTTCAATATAAATATCTGTCTTGGTATGTTCACAGTCTGCCAAACTAGAGCTAGTGAAGAACAGTGGGTGATAAGAGCTACACTAGTTACCAGAAGCTGCCAATTTGTGCCTCCTTTGAGTTTTTCCCATGCAAAAAGACACAGAGGTCTCCACCATTCCATTAGTTATGTAACTTGGAAGCAATTTTTCCTTACAGGCCCACCCTTGGAAATGCCTCCATAGTTTGTATAGTGGAAGGAGGGGAAAAAATCATGCTACTGCAAATACCTTCTAATTCAAAGTTGTTAAATACAATTGCTGGAATCCTGTATGACCTTTATGTATATGTAGTACTGTAACTACAGTGCAACATAGTGGATTCTGGCCAGACCCCTCCCCCCAAACCCTGCTTACCCTGGGATCCATTCTCCTGTTGATCAAGAAGCAGCTGCCTGACTTCCCACCTCCTCCCATGAGCAATTGCTGGCATGACAGGCAGAAAAAAGAGCCCTGTTGCAACTCCCCCTCATGCTAGAGATTGCTTGCACTGGGGGGAGGGGCACTTCTTGATTGACAAGGGAACAGATCCCCATTGATCCCAGTGGCTGCTTACCAGTAAATGGGGTTTGAGAGACTTCCAAGGTCTCCATATAGCCCTTAAACTAGGGGTTGTAGTTAGCAGAAGTACCAATTTGCTTTTTTTTTTTTTTAGCTTTCTCCATTTATAAAGCCACAGTCTAAGCTGGGGGATACATAAGGACTATGAATATATAGCAGTTATTAATACATACCTGTTGGTTATATATTCAGAACTAGCTGACAGGATTCTGGCCAATGCTTTTGCTGATATTTTTTCCTTAGCATGATTTCCATTAGAGAACTTAACATTTCAGTAATCTCAGTCAGGCATTTGCAAGAGAGAAACAGATTCTGTTTTAAAAGATATTTTCTGTTTGGTATCATGATTTCTGGATGTTTCATGAAGAATTTCAGATCGGAATAATAAACAATTTAACATTAATGTTCTACTCTAGTGCTTTAAATCTGGGTGAAAATAAACACAAAGTACAGGGCCTTGTCTTTTTGCATGTACTGTAAACTTCAATATTTTAATACACAGATTTTTTTTTTTTTCAGTGCTTTCTCATCTTGGTGTCAACACAATGGATGTAATTCTGCAGTGCTGAGTGAGGTGACTGACCTGCTGAATGAACTAGGCAAATATGAAGAGTACGTGCTTAAGGATCTTAACTGTACCCAACCCCAGCTCCATGTTGGAGACTTGCAGGACACTATTGAGGCCATGGATCTTGGTCATCCATGCAGTGGAACTACAAATGAAAGAATCTGTGAAAATGGCACTGCGTTTAGTGGACACCATTGCAGCTGTAACAGTGGGACTGATTCCATTCAGAATGAGTGCTGTCAAAGGACAAAAGAAGGCAGAGACTCCAGAAGGCCAACTCTGACTTGGCTAAAAGCTAAAATGGTTAGTTTAGTGGAGCAGTTAGGTTTGAACCCAGACACAATTGAACACATCCATCTGTTGCAAACTTAGTTTGCTGCCTGAAGGAAGATTTATGGATAAATCCTTTTTGTGTAGGAATGTAACCACTACAGCACTAGTTGCTGAAAAGCAGAGATGTTGTGTTCAATGATCCTTAGTAAAGTGTTCTTTCTTTATATAGAGGGCCAGATCTGTAGTACTACATTGGTACAGTTTTTTTTTAGTTACTGTTGTGTGTAAAAATATGGTTAAATTATCCCTCAGATGCAAGCATTATGCTCCCAAAAAGAAAACAAAATACAGTTTGAGGATAGTGAAGCAATTTCTAAAATATTTCTGTGGTATAAGAAAAACAGATTCTGAACCTTGTGTCAAAGATAATGAAGATTTATAGAAATAAGTGCAAAATACTGTAGTTTACTGTGGTCCAAGAGAAGCTGAATGATATACATTGCAAAACCTGCACACTGACAAGCATATTTTGAAAACCATATTCTTTTGAAAAAAAATTAGATTTTTAGAAACGTTAACTCAAATCCACTGGAAAAACCAACATTAACTTATGGCATTAAATGTTGTCAGTAAGATTAGCATCCAGCATTCCTTTTCATCTCTGTGTATTGGATCTCACATAGTTGTGAGAAACACTGGAAAGCCAAAGTGAAGTGGTTCCAGATGCCAGCTTCCATAATGGTGTCGTAATTCTGTGGATGTGAAATACAACCTTACAAACAAGGTTTATTCTTCCTATATTTAGTTTCATTAGTTTCTCCCCCCTGCTGCTTTTACAATTGCTACATAGCATAGCACCATCTTGCTCTGAAGCCCATCAGTTCTTTTTCCCTCAGAGAAATTGAAAGCCTCCCTCCAGCTGCTCTTCTTCCCCTGCCACCAGTTACAGTATTTGTTTGAGATATTTCTTAATCCTCTTTCAGGTAAATCCCTCTGAGTGCAACTCATAAAATAAATTTTTAAAAACAAGTAATAGAATATAAGTGATAGCTTTTCATCTTATCTCTTCCCTCGTTTCTTCCTTGCTTTGTGCTCAGCAAACCACTCTGCTCATCTCCTGTCTATTCCTCACTTTCTTTCCTAGACCCTTGCTAGAAATAATTCCTACACTCAAATGTGCCTGTGCAAAGCCCATGTGAGGCATTGCTGCTGGCATCAGTCTCCCTAAAAGTATGCAAGACAACCATGGTGGAGGATGCCCAAACAAAAAGGTACTAAACAAGCTGAGACACTGTCTTAGGTGATAAATGGAGAGAGATATCTAAATTTACAAATTAATGCTTAATATTTTTAGGAGTGTTTCTCATGACATTTTATCAGCATGAGAACATCTCTGCTACGTTTGTAGCTATATGAGTGTTTCCCAACATGTACACATGTCTTGAAACTGTAAGGGATATTATACTTAATCCAACTGTAGAACTGATTATTTGAGGCACAAAAGCAATACATGTACCTATTTTATGAAAAAGCAAGTTTTTTAGTGTAACAGCTTATGTTGAATTGTTTCTGTATCTACTTGAGAGGTTATTATTTCTAACTTCTACTTCTCATTCAAGAGCACATTGCTTGTAGGGGTTGTAATAAGTTTTCATTTGTTCTGAAAGTCTCCCTTATGAGAAAATGTCCCATGCTATCCATTTAGTTTGTGCTCAGCAAACCACTCTGCGCATCTCTTATTTTTAGCTTGAACACTTTGCCTGAAAACTCACCACAAAAGAGTGGTTTCAAGGATATTGCTTCATAAACAGAGGTCACATTTCATTACAGAACTATACACTTTATCTGGAAAAGATCCAGCTTTATCTGTGGTGTCTTTATATATACCGGATATACATACAACTTCTTACATCTACAGAGAGTCAGGGCCCTTGTTGCTCTTCCATGGAACCTTGGATGGCAACACTCTTCTTCACCTTTCATCCACTTTCTTTCTCTCCCTTTTTCAAAATTTTGGGATTAAAATGTTTACCCTACTTCCTAGTGTATATGGGGGTTAATTTTGCCATGTTCTCTTCCCAGGCTGTTTTAGCTCAAGAGAGGCCTTTTCTGCAACAGGAAGTTAATCTATGTGTGTGTCAAAAATACAGTGGATCTTTAGTATCTGCTAGTGTTTGGTTCCAGCACCTCTTGTGGATACCAAAATTCATGGATGCTCAAGTCCTTTTAGGTACAATGGTGTAGTAAAATGGTGTCCCTTATGTAAAATGGCAAAATCAAAGTTTGCTTTTTGGATTTATTTATTGCAATATTTTCAAACTGTGGTTAGTTAAATCTTTGGACACAGAATCCACAGAGATGAAGGGCCAACTCTATGGCAAAAGTTCTGTTCCCAGCAAGGAAAAGGAATTTTTGGCCAATGAATAAAATAAATTTTTTGGAAAAAATGGGGTGTGGAAATGCATTTGGACTGTACTTCCCCAACCCTGATGTACAAGGTCTATGTTTGTTCTGTATGTTCTTTTGCTGCCTTTTTAAATGTGTGTATACTCTAATATAGTTACAAATGTGAAATCCACTAAGCACAGACCAAAAGCAACTGAATTTGTTTTAGTTGTTGTTGTAGTGTGCTATATGAGCCAGTTACACAGGGCTATTGTATGGCCCTATTGTGGGAAAAGGGAGTTTGTTTTGTCACTGACTGGTTCTTGTGTCAGGATGTGCTGTCACAATATAGACTGTTCTTACAACATATAATGTTTTTTAGTCTAATCCAGGTGAGAAGATGGCCCATGCAGTGCAAAAGGTAACCAGTGCACTTTCATAGCAAGTTTACTTATGGCACTTTGTATGCCTGTATTAAATACCCTGAAAGGACCAGAACCCATCTGATCTGGGAAACTAAAAAGGGTCAGGCCTTATTAGTGCTTGGATGGAAGGACAAAGAAATACCAGATGCTCTAGGTTATATTCATAGCACAAACCGTCTGTAAGCATTCCTTGCCTAAGAAAGCCCTATGAAGTTCATGGGATCACGAGTTGTCTGGTGACTTGAAGGCACAAGGGCACGCATACAACCATGGTCTGACTTCTGCTGAAGCCCCCCTTTGCTTCTATAACAAAGCACAGCCTAGCCTTTCCTTCACAGGATGCTTAAATGTTACTTGAATGCTAATGAAGGTGACTGAAGAGACATCAAAGTAAAACAGGGGTGAAGAAACAATTTAATAGAAAGACTTAGCACACTGGCTGCAAAGCATTTCCAGAATACTAATCCTCTGAAAAGTTAACTGAGCTGGAGCTGTTGCTAAAAGCCAGAAAGCTTCTGTATTGAATTCCAGGTATTCTGCATTCCTAAGAATTAAAGTTATTACCACAAAAGGTGATAGTCTAGCCAACTTGAAGATCTTACTTTATTTTAATATTTGCAGTGCACAATACAGCTTAATTCTTCAGATGAAACATTTGCTGAAATGGATCCTTAGGGTTTTTTCTTTCTCTCCAAGGCAAAGACATAAGATACAAATATTGGCTAGCATCACATAGTTCCATGTGCACATGTATGGAGATTCCATTATACACATACAACTTCTTACATTTTCTGCCTACATCCTTTTTGCTGTGTAGGGTGGTTCACTGTAAGGTCTGATAAGTGATTTTGGAAGGGTGCAAGGAATGCTGTGTGAAGGGAGATGCAGAGTCCCTCTCCATGCTGCATCACAATTCTTTTTATGTCAGCTATTTTATTTATTTAGGTGCAAAAATAGTACATTCACTGGAGTGTAATACAAAACCCAAAGTAGAGAAACTATATTTTCACCACAGTATTTCTCCACTCCATTTCTGCAGTCAAATATTAACCCAACTAACAAAGATACAGTCTCAGTTATGATCATATTTGTGTACATATAATTTGCATTTGTATTGGCACTAACCTAGTATCTTTGTTCTTCGGAGGGCACATGGATGAGAGTCTTATTACAGCTGGGATCCCAATTCATAAAGGCTACCTGCCTTTATTTCAGGTTCATTGACTTATGTGTTGTCATTTGTAACTTGTTGAAATGAATTGCCTTTCTGTGGTATGCAAAGCTTAGGTGTTCTAGAACTAGATAGAAGCAAACGGCCAGGTTGCCACCCTTCTCAGAGACTTCACCTTTAAACTTGTCAGCCCAAAGTGTGGCAGGAAACATGTTCCTAGTCCTAAGCATTCATGCCTTAGACTGTATCACCAAGTCAAAATACTATGTGGGCACCCCTTGTGGTGTTTTATTGTTCTGCTCACCAGCTTTAATTATTCATGCTATCAGGAATATAGGAATTGCTTTAATTCTCTCAAGTCAAGGTATTGATCCCATCTATCCATCTTGAGTTCACTCAGAATTACTACAACTTCATGTTCCTGACATGAAATACTGCCTCTGGATCCAGCATGGATTTTGATCATGAGACTTGTTACCCCACAAGGGCCATCCCATGACGCCAAATACCTCTTTGCAAAAGTAGGGAATGAATTAGCTCAAAGAGGAGGCTTGCGAAAGAGGGGTAACTTAATGGGACCTTTCCTACCAATGTTTACGGGCTCATACAGGAAAAAAATCAGCCAGAGATTCAAAAGTAAGCTAAAAAAATGTGTTTTATTGAGCAGGAATTATGCATGCATGCAAGATACAAACAGCCAAACGTTCACACATGAGTTAATTGAAGGATAAAGGCAGGAAAAATTATGGATAAAAAGGCTGAGGGTTTTTTGGGTTTGTAATTACCAGTACAGAAGAATATGAAGAAACTGAAATGTGGTGTGGCTTAGGTAGGACCTAAGGGCAGTTCTCGTTCAGGAGCCATCCATCCAAACTGATGGGTAGACCTTTGAGAGACTGCACTGGGCATCCTGAAATCAGGGGTATTTGTACCTAAAAAATAGCCTGTGGCAGTGGTAGATATGTGCAGTTCCAGGTGTGGAACAATGGGAGTTGCAGCTCAGGCAAGGGACTATCAACCCACTAGTGTTCACAGTGTTTGGATGACAAAGATATAATGTGTATTGTAATAGCTGTCTATTGTGGGTGCTATGAGGCAAGAGGAAGGAGTCCAGGTGCACAGGGGATGACTAACTGCCAATCAGTATCTTGGTGGGCTTCTCAAAATTGCGTTCCCTGGGAAAACTCCAGCTTCTACTTAAGCCTGTTATCCACAGGAATGACATTTATTTGCCTGACAAATGACTTAATCTTACCTGGAGGGTGTTTAGGTTGACCTGCCTTTCTTGTTTATAATCAGGTTTCTTCCCTTGCTTGGTTTGACCTCTCAGGCTTGATTTTGATATCAGAGCCAATTACTACAGTTGCCAATTCAATATGGTGCCAATTAGGTATGGTGCCCATCCAAACCATACTGATATTAGGGACCCCCAAAACAAGGCCTTACAACCCAGTGCAGACAGACTCCATCGTAAGGCTCCAAGTGTCAATTCCCTTTCTTTGGGCAAAATGGTTTTTCCAGCAGAGAGAGATCCAGGGAGGGCATGCTGTACTTCTGTTTCAAGGTATTCCAAGCTCCTGAGTCAAGCTCAGCCCACATACTCAGCCCTCCTTCCATGTTTCTTTCTTCTAAGTTCCGTGCCTCTCTGTGCTAGTTACTTTCCTCTGAACTGTGAAGATCCAAGGAGAACCATTCTGAACTCTCAATCCAAATTCTGTTTAAGAACTTAAACAGGATCATGAAAAAGAAGCCACAAGGGAGGCAAAGCCAACAGTACTCTGAATAATGATTATTGGGGACAGATCATGAAGCAAACTGTATATGTCTCTTATTTTAACTTATTCTAGAACTTCAGGTTAAACAGTTACTTAATGAAGGCTTAGCCTGTCTCATCATCATTTCCTACATCAGCTTGGCCTGAGTGGGGCTGACAACAGCATGTTGTGATTGAAAGTACCTTGTCCCAAGGTTGATGAAGATCAGCACAGATCACACCTGCTTTGTTTCCCTTTCTCTTTGACTATGACCAACCAGGAAGTGAGATAGGTTCAGCTCCATATCTGTCTATTCTTGTGTAGCTTAGAAATTGAAGGATCCATTTTTGTACCCCCCCAAAAGCCCTGCATTGCCATTTCCCTGGCACCTTCTGTTTTCCCTTTGTGGTGAACCATAACTTCCTATCTCCGTATCTTTTTATCACTATTATTAGCAATGATCTGCTGGCACACTGTGAGGGAGGTGGAGACAGGAAAACATTATAGTAAACTGTTTTTACTCTTGACTGTGGTCAGTGAACTGATTTTCCTTCTTTGTCAGAGTACAGGGTAAAATTTACACAATGCCTCTGAAAATCAAATATATATATACACATATACATACATACATACATACATACACACACACATACATACACATACCGTATTTCTAGTTTCAGCAGACCAAGTATACATACGTAAGACCAGGTATATATACAAATTAGGACATTTGGTAACCAGCAATTTAGTCTTACACATGGAAGTACTCAGTATCCCTACAGACAACATATATGAGGCTTTCCTCTGTTGTGCTGCCTACCATATGGGCTTATGATCAAGTGCGTTTTTAGTGTGGAAAGTTTCTACACTGCTCTACAATTTAAGACTAGGAATTTTCCTGACTGTCAGCTTTCCTATTACCCCAGACTAGTGGGAATAGGAAACATAAGCGTTTTGTTTTTAAACTGATTTTGTTTTATTGACCTGCTTTGGGATTTTCTGTGAAAACAAACAATAGTGTCTGTGTGTATGCGTATGTAATATTTAAAAAACAGCACTCTGACATAACTGCATGACTATGTTATTAGTATCCGACACCACAAGAACTCAAATAAAGATATCCAGTCAAAACAATTCTGATCCTAAGAACCAGGAACGTGCAAGAGAGAGCAAGTCTCATTCCCAGTGCCAAAGAAAATAGCCCTAATTCTGCTGCGTGAATTAATGTGAAGAAATAAAAACATTGCTGACATCCAAACACAGACCCAAAATTGTTATCTTTGAGCTTCAGAGAAAATTCATGAAAACTAATTTCTCCTTATCCATTAATAAAACCACTGTTTAAGACCTCTCATATTACCATCATGTTCTGTCTGCAACAATGCAACTGTTAATGAGGGTGTCATATGCTACTTGATACCAGAGGATTTCAATTATATCAGGCAAACATTTGGGATGTGTGAATGGAATTTCACTGACTATTGCTTCAGCCAAACAAGGCTTCTCCATACCTTTATCAGTGAAATAGGTATGTGCTGGGCAATCAGGAAGAGACTGAGTAGGCAATGTTTGTTTAGACCATGGAAAAATTCCGGATCAACAATAGGTTTCTGGATTTAAATCAGTCCAGAGACAGAGATTATCTAGTCCACATTTGATATATCCAGAGACAGAGAGAATACAAGTACTGCACAGAAAGCATTAATGAATAAGAAACATTTGTTTCAAGGTGAAAAAAATGTCTAAAATGGAACAGTATGTGAAACGAATTTGAAAGAAATCTAACGATAAAGCTTGTTTGTTTATGATCACAATCATGATTGTCTATAGTAACTGTCCAAATGTCACTCTTTATAGAACCAAAACATCATCTTCTGCTCCCAGTCTTGTAGGAAACCCAAACTTTGCAGAAGTGCAAATAACTCCTTTAGAAAACAAACATTTAAGGAGAGAGAACCAGTGAATAAGTTTGCTCTATGGGCATAATGGTGAGTGAGAGAGGGGATGGGAAATGAGGAGGGAGATGGAATAGTGTAGAATACTCTGCATAGCAGGACTCCATATTGCAATGTTTTGTCATAGGTCTGACTTGTGATGCTTTAACAGCAGGATTACCACAAGTGGAGACACGTTGGAACTGATATAATGAAAAGGATAATGCTTTGTAAAGTCAAAGGCATCAAGAGCAAAGGAAGACTGCATTGCAAATGGATTGACTCAAACTAGGAAGACATTGCTCTGAGCTTGCAAGATCTGAACTGGACTGTTCACAAATAGGGTTATCTTAAGTTGAAGCTAATTTGATGTCACATAACAAAAATAATGGAAATGGAATGAAAAAAAGAACATGAGAACTGGAGTGATGAAGTAGATTACATCTGGGCTTGGATCAGGAAGAACTACTCAGTTATGAAGTTAGATAGTATTGTGGGGAAAACAAAATGTCCTTGTCCACTTTGAAAAATTGGAGAATTTTTTCCTTATGATCTGTCACAAAGACAATACAGCTGCAAAGAACCAAATATAAATGAGCTAAAGAGAGTGAATTAACTGAAATGCTTCTAGAGTTAAAGTTTTAAAAGATCAAGTAAGTACAGTTCTCTACTCCAATAAGACTTATCCTTTCTGTCAGCATATCACACCCTGAATTGCATTTGTATCAGCTTTTTATGAAGCTGCTTTAGCAGTTGTAAGACTGCTGGTTGAGCCCAGATTTAGTAATGCTTAAGAGTGGGCTTGGGAATCTATGTGCAAGGAGGTGCATGCAGTCACTGTTCCCACAGACAAGCTGAAATCCATCTTTTTTTTTAAGGCCCCCAAACTTGCCTTTTCCAAGTGAAAATAGTCTCCTGGGGTGTTTTCCCCTCCATAAATGTTGTCCCTCCCACTCTGAAACAGGTAGAAGAGCTCCCCCTCTCCACATACAAATAATTCACAATAATCAAAATTGGTCATGGTTTGACCCATGTGGGTTTGAAAGCTGTTAAAAATAGCCCTCCAGTTTTCAGCTGTGTGCAACCCCATGGTGTAGAGAGATGTTAGTAACAATTAATTTGAACCTTACTTATTTTAGAGGGTCTCCTTAAAGGATGACTAAGGCCCTTATTGCACTATGGCCCAATAGCACTTTGTCCCGATCCCATCCCAGCAGTGCCATTGCTGGGATGGAATCAGGACCTGCACACTCCCCACTGCAATCAGTTAGCTGCCAGTGCATGGGTAGCTTTAAGGACACTCTTCTCCCTTCTGCACTACGGCCCACATCTTCCTACACTGTACTGTGGAAGGAAGCGCTTGATAGTGCTTCCATCCTTACTGCATGTCCGCAGCCAACGGCATCTTTGTGGGAAAGGGGGCCATTACTTGATTTTTTCCTGTAAAGGTGTACAGCACAACAGCAGCGGATGGGGACATGACAATGGCGGGACTGCAACCACATTGTACAATGGCATGTGTTGCAGACCAGCAGCAACATGTTACCATGCCAGGATAGAAATGTCATGCAGGAAGGGCATAAATCTGGATGCAACCCTAAAAATGTGTTGGGGAAAATGATGACCCTTCATTTAACTTACTACTAAAAATTATTAAGATCACATGGACTGTAAAGGAACAGATAGTTTTTAGCATATAAGAATGGAAATGGATCTGAATGTGAGGATCTCAATGGAAATGGATCTGAATGTACTTAAGTGTGAGTGCACACATGTGTGCAAGAACAAGTCTGTGTGGAAAATTGCAACTATGGTGAGGTCATGTAAGTTCTTGTAACTTCAACTGTGTTCAGCCATTACAGAAAATTAATGTGGTTTTCCAGAATTCACTCATACAACTTAAGTGAACTGGAAAATTATGACTCATTTACCAGCTTGGTTCTTGAACTCAGAATAATTAAGAGTATAATTACCACAAAAAACAAGAATGGCTTGACAGATTATCCTGGTACATTTCTGAAAGAGTGAACTGAACAACCAATTCATGTGCAGGAGCCATTTTAAACTCATCCATCAGAGTTCCTGAAATCATATCATTTTCCCATTAGTGCAAAATTAAATAAATTAAAAATAAGCTTCAGAAAGGTCAAGGCCAAAGGAGACATTGTCACATTGTACCTAAGGGCTTTGCCAGACTGATCAAAAGACTCAGGATTTGGCAGGAATAGTGCCTGTACTTGTCAAGATTTTTAAAAATATCCATGCAGTGTTCTTCCTCTCCTAGTCTATTTCTCATGACTTCCCAGTATTAGCCATGACTTTTAAAAACCAAGGCCTCTGTTACCCTGTTTACTGGGGGTCCTGAGAGGGACACCTAAATAACCTTATAATTACAAAAGATGGGGAAATTAGTCAAGAACACTGGTTGGCACTACTGTTATTTCTGCTATGGCACCCCTGGTGAGGACCCCCAGATATCTTTTGATATCATTTAATTTGGCCTTAGCTGGACTGGTTGCGATTACCTCATCTCACGTGTTCGCAAAGTTCTCCGGATAAGCACGGACAGAGAGTGGCCGTTAATGGTTTACATTCCATTTCTCTTTGTAACCAGCAACCCAAAACTTGCCTGAAGCTTTAGGGAACTTCCCGCCACAGACTCCTCAATAGCCGCGTGGCTCTCAGTCAAATTACTCTTGTGAGTTGGGCCATCAACGTCTCGGCCAAAGGTATTGTTTCTACATGCAAATCCCATCATGCTAAACGTGACCTCACCTAATCCTTTTGTCCAGCACCGAAACCTCTTTTGTTCTCCTTTGGGACTGCCATAGCCGAAAGGCATGATCTTCTAACCGATACACGGATCACCTTTGACTGCCATCCCGCCCTGCCATTGGTGTGTTTAAAGGACTCCCCTCAGTGCCCCCACACTGAGCTTTCTTCCCCGAATCTCCAACCTCTCCCCAGGACTACGGAACAGGTCGTATTGCCTCCCCTTATAACTCTCTGTCTTTTCTAAGTTAGTTAGTTTGTGTTCGTCTTCTGTGTTTTATTCTTAATAAAGAATTGTTTATTGTTTGGAACCACCTTGTCTAGCCACTCTCTAACCCGACGCTGTAGACATAGGGTGAAAGATCTCGCTTCGTTACCCTGCCTCTCACTAGCAAAACCAGTGCTCTGAGTTCTAATTTCCCCATCTTTGGTATTTTTAATTGGCAAAGTCGGGTGCCCCTCATGGGACCCCCAGTTTTCAGGGTAACACTACGAGAGGCAGGGTAACGCAGCAGGATCTTGTAACCCAATGTTTACGGGGTCAGGCCAAGTCAAGAAGCAAACCATAGTGAAAATAAATGAATGATCTTTATTAAATACAGGCACACAATGTAAGCAACACATGCACACAGATAACTAAGGAAAATAAAGGTTTGAGTTAGATAGCAGGATTTTTGAGAGGGATAGTTGATTCGGGTGATATGGAACCTGTTCCTGGAGCCTGGAAAGAAGATAGAGAGCGATGCTGGGGTGCGATGTAGCTCAGCACGTGGAGCTGAGGCGAAGCTCACTCAGCAGCGAGACAGTCTGGAACTCAGGAGTGATCCGAGGAAAGTCTCAGAATCAGGGGTTTTTATAGAGAGAAATGCGACTGCAGGCTATGCCATACTTAGGGAAAACAATGCGTTTTAGGAACGCGACAAAACTTCATGATTGGGTTAGGTCTGAACTGACAAAGAGTTAGCCAGTATGCAAATACAGGGTGCTTGGCAGTTGAGTATTCATCTTACCAGGTTGCTTGCTCGGGGCAGGGAGTTCTTTTGTAAACAGCGTGCATACATAATGAAGGTGTTTGCAGAGAGGTCTCCTAAAGCAAGGATCTGGCTATTTCTGACCTGCCTGGGTAGAGAATGGAATGTCCAGCAGTTAGTGGCCGCGCCTAGTCTGTGCTTGTTCGAGGGCCTCTCAAACACGTGGAGAGGGGTGGTAGAAGAGAGCTGAATTATTGATATCAAAATGATATCTTTGGGGTATCTCCAAGTAGGCCTAGTAACTGCAACAACACCACTGTTGTGGTTGTTTCCCCCTGCCCCTTCCTATCCTGGGAGTTTCTCATACAGACAGGGGTAAATTCCCACATCTGTATCCATTGTTTTGGCTCTTCCTGTATCTCTCAGTGGTCTTGCTGATCATGGTGTGATCTTTGCCTGGTAGTTTTTCTCTCACCGTTCTTCCCTCATGACCTTTCAGAATGAACATTTCTTCTTCTTTATTCCTACTTTCTTTTACAGTTATAGTATTAAGGCAATACAGTGTGCCTTCTGCTGGTGTGACCTCCATGTACATGAGTGTGGGGTCTTGCAAAGCATTGCTCTTGTTGTAGTCAATGGATGTGATGGGCAGGCATGCACACATTGTGTCCATTGACTAGAATGGGACGTGATATTCTTGTTCCTTGTTTTACATGGGGGCTTTTTGAATGGAATCCCCACATATACAGAGGGTATACTGTATAGCACTTTAGCTGTCTTGCTGTAATAAAAAAAATGTGTGAGACAAGGGATGTAGATCCTGAGAGAGAAGCATGTGGCAAGTAACGAGTTCATGTGGGGGAAAATGGAGAAAGAAATCCTAAATATGCTGTGGTTGACTATAACACGAGCAGGAAAAAAGAGTGCTTGAAACCCTAGTATAATTAAGACATGACAGTGTGGGAAAGAGGAACTTCTGTTACAAGGGATGAAATCCAGAAATGGAATAGTGTGACATTTACCAGAATTATTGGCTCATCTGGAGGAACCCCTAGTGGCCAATGGGTTTTGCATATAGAGAAATGATGAGAGTCATATGATCCTCTAGATGTTGTTGGACTGTTATTCCCAGCATTTCTCAACATTGGCTACGCTAGTGAAGGCTTCTGAGAGTTTCAGTCCAAGAATCTCTAGAGAGTACATGATTCTCACCCTAACTGGAAGGGAGAAAACTATCCTGATAAATAGGCATTTATGCTTCTAGATGTCTGGTAGCCCAAGAAAAGGCTGAGACAAATGCTAACTAGACATTTTGTTCATGAGCCAGAAACAGGAATGTTAAGTCTCTGTCTCCTCTCCTGTTGCTAGTTCTGCCTTTTCAACTTCACCATGGGGTCCATCTGGTTTCCATCTCTAGGACAGGAGTGGCAATGAGTGTTTTACATATCTTACTCCTGCCTCTGCTTTTCATTTCTTGCTGTATCCAGTGCTGCCGGACATTGAACATTCTTACACATAGGCAGTGATGTAGACTCGAGTCGATAGACTCGGACTCAAGTAGACTCAAGTTGCTTCAGTGACTTGACTCAGCAATAAATGATGCACTGACTCGACTCAACTCGAGACTTGTGTATTTTAATGACTGACTTGCTGCCCTTGGTTCAGTAACAACACATTCATTGAGAAATCTTATGACTTTGAACACCACCTCCATTTCTTTTTGCCTACTGGTTGCATGGCAATCTGTCTCAAGCCCAAACTGTGGGGACATTTCTCAGAAAGGAACAGCAAACAGGCTAGGCAATGGGCTTGAGGCAGACTTGAGGTCTGCTCAGCAGTCTGTCCCTGCTGCATATTGGAGGAACCCTCTAAAACTTTACCTAAGAGCAAAAGACAAGACATGCCCCCCCAGAGTGCAGAGTATATTTCTCAGAGGTGAACAGCAAATGTGTTAGGCAACGGGCTTGAGGAGGAAGGATCCTTCTTTCTAAAGCTTTTGGAAGCTTCAGTAATGGGAAGTAAGAAGATCCTATTCCCCACTTTTGAAGCTGCAGATGTCAAAATCACACATGTGGAAGTCCAATTCTGTTTAAATTGTTAAAACTGACTTTATTTGGCTCTGTCCAATAAGTCTGGAATTTTGATTGGGGTATAAAGTTGACTTCTAGACTTGAGACGTGACTTGGGACTTGACTTGAAAGTATCTTCATGGACTTGAGACTTGGAGTAAAAGACTTAAATACATCACTGCACATAGGTGGTACTAGCTGACACCAAAGACAAATGTGGGGTAATACAAAGTAGAGTAATGGGATACACTACATGGAGCTCCTTTCTCTTACCATACCACCTGTGATGAACCTGATGGGAGGGGGTCTTGACAACAGAGCCTCCTTGGCAACTGAGAGTGTTTAAGCTGATTGGCTTGTAATGGAACCTTGGATAGTCCAAGGGAGGGGCTGATGGAAAGAGGAAAATAACAGATTTTAACTGTCTAGTGGGTGTTGGAAGAGGAGTGTGATTTGTGGTATGTTTGAGTGAGGTTGGAGATTTGAATAGCTCTGTGGAGGAGAGAACTGAGAAACTGGGTGTGCAAAAGATAGTGAATGGATTGAAAGAGAGAGAAAAGAATGGTGTGCTGTTTGTAAACATTGAGATACAAAACAAATTTAAGCAACAGTATTACAATCAATGTTTGAAGTTCTGTGTTCCTTAAAACAGTGTCACAGAGACTTATTTTGAATCCTGGAGTATACACGCTACCAATAATATCATCTTGACCTTAGTGCCAACAGTACCACAGTCTTGGAAAATATAACTCACTGCTGATCCTTACATCTGGGAGAAGGGCAGATTTAGGGAAGGCAGTGAAGGGGGAGAGAGTTGTTACTATGGTTCAGGCCTACCCAGTGATAGCACTAGATATCTCGTTTTTGATATCAAATCATTTGGCCTTTCTCTGCCACCCCATTCCACATGTTTGCGAGGCCACCGGACAGGCACGTACACAGGTGCGGCCGGTAAGTACTGGGCATTCCAAATCCCACTTAGGCAGGCAGATTAATGCCACTCCATTGCTTCAGGGACCTCTCTTGCAGGCACCCATTGCTTAAGTGCGACTCTACACAAAGACGTTCGGCCCCGAGCTGACACCCTTACAATGCCAAGCCATTTGCATACTGGCTACACTATTGTCAAACCTGCGCTAAGCCAATCATGTAAAACTTGACTTTCCGCAACGCTTTGTCCCTCTCCAAACTCGCATTGTTCTCACCAAGTATGGCATGGCCTGTAGGCACAATCCACCCTATAAAAACTCCCCGATTCCGAGCCCACCTCGGATTGCTCGCTCGCCCCATCCGGACCTTTCGTCCCCTTAGGATCGCTCTGAACTGCTATACCGCCTTGCTGTCACTCTGTCTGACGAGCTCCCCTCAGCGAACCGCACGAAGCTTTCTTCCCTGCTATCTTCAAGTTCTTCAGGACTACAAGAAAAGGTGTCATATCACCCATTTCCCCGAAAACTCTTATTTCTAACTCCTAAGTTAGCTGTGCATTTGTGGTGTCTTTACTGTTTGTTTGTCCTGTTTAATAAAACATCATTTTTACTCTTTTAAAACTGTCTGACTGCTTGCCTGACCTGACCCAGTAGACACTGGGTTACAAGATCCTTGCTAAGTTACCCTGCCTCTCGCTAGCTTAAGAGAGTGCTCCAGTTAATTTCCCCAACTTGTGTTTGTGCTTTGGTTATTTGGGCACCCCTCTCAGGACCCCCAGAGAACAGGGTAACAGAGTGGTGGAGCAACGCTGGCAACCCCCGTACCCCTAATCTGAGAAGGAATCCGGAACCTCCTCGGAGCAGGCGGTACCGACTTAGGGAACAGTCAGTTGAGTTGTTGTAGAACACTTGCAGGCAGACCAGTGTGTGCGTGAGTTCTGTGTGTGTGTGAAGCAGCTCTGTTGGGTGGAAATCTATCCCCCTTTTCTTTGTCTTGTCCTGGGAATCACCTCCCCATCCTGGGTCTATCGTGGGCTGGGATCCTAGAGATAGTGGATATGTTAGGAACAGTCCACACACATTCAACGCAAGGCACACAAAAGCACTTTACAGAAGGAGCAAACCCCCCCTTGTGTTCCTTCCTCCCCCCTTTTGAGTTTTGGTTTTGGTTCAGTTAGAGAAGGTGTGGGTGCGTCCCAGCTTCTCAGAGTTCTCGGGTGCGTCCTGATCCCGCTAGCAGTAGGTGGCAATTCCCAACCTAGTTTAGGGTTTACAGGTTTGTCCCGAGGTGTAGGAAGGGCCCCTGGAGAGCCAGCTCCAAACACACAAGGAAGGGCCCCCTCACCCAGAAAACCAGTTAGGGATGGTTTGGCTTTGGTTCCTTGCCCCTTTTCCCTTGCTGCTTGGCCAGGCGGCATAGTAAGTTCCTTTGTGTTTGTTACCCTCCTTCAGGCAGGTGGAGTACTCCTGAGGGTCCCCTGGGTCTAGGTGACCTCCCTGTCCACCAACCGTTTCCTCGTCCTCTCATCCCCAGTGCTGTTGAGGTGTAAAACTGGACCTGGGTGTATCAGAGTGACTTTATTGGGGCAGGCTGGAGATTGGTTCCTATCCCTCTTCCCTAGAGTAGTTCCTGAGAGTTCGTTTCCAGAGTTCTCCCAAGGGGCCTAGGTGGTCCTACCCATCACTCCAGTTCCTGGTCTCGTGTTTGTTGAGTACTAGAGAAGTTTAGCCGTGTTGTTGGGAAAAATGGCTAAGGAGAGCCCAGTTGCAGTTAAGGACCTCATGTGTGAGGAGGTGGTTTGGGGAAAATTAGAAAGGTGGGTTTTGAGTAAGGGGAAGTGCCCCTGGAAGGACTCTGTCTTCCAGTCGGCTGATCCCTTTACCTCCCTCCGTGAAGCTTATGCCCTGGCGCGTAAGTCCAAGAACCCATTCGGACCATCAAAGGATGCGTTGGCCGCTTGGGGACTTTGGCTTGTGGCCAGAGACACTAGCAGTGCCCTAGTAGAGACCCAGGGTAGATTGGCAGAAGTAGAGAAAGAGAACACCCGGCTTCAGGCCGAGATTGAGGCGTTGCGGGCAGACAAAGTAGCGTTTGCGTCTGCCGCGCAAGCCTCAGTCCAGAAACTCAGAGATCTCACCCTTGTGGCCCAAACTTGGAAGGATAAAGCCCACGCTTGAGAGGTCGAGCTGGATCATGCCTGAGCTGTGGCCAAGTTTATGGTCGGACAGGTCACAGAACAGTACAAGGCCGTTAGTCACACGGCCTGCCATAAGCAAATTGCCGCCCTGGAGAGCCAGCTCCCAACACACAAGGCCCGGAGTCTTTACTGCACCCCCAGAGAACAGGGTAACAGAGTCCTGAAAAGAAGAAGCCAAAGGGGAACAAGATTGAGGAAGGGACTGCATTGTTAGAGAGGGAGAACTGAGGCAGACCCGTTTGTCCTGGCCTTGGCTTGATTCAGAGATCTCCCTGGCTATTCAGTTCTGAACACAAAGAGGTGTCAGACTGGGCAGGCCTTGAGTGAGAGGCTTGGGTGCACCTTTCGCACTTGGCACTGATGGGCAGTAGTTTTCCATCTGCGCTTTTTAACGCCACCACATATAACATTGAGCCCCAGGTGAAAAAAAATAAGTTAGCTAGCCTTAGGCTCTATCTTTGTTGACTTGTATGGGGAACCTGCTGTACCTCAGTCTGAAATATGACTTAGACAAGTACTGCAAGCCTTCCACCAGGTTAGAAATATTAAGACAGAAAGCTAAGAAACGTTAAATCAAAAACTCCAGATTCATTCTTAGAAGCACAAGTACAAGATGGCTGCAGATATATTGCAAACCTGTACTGATATTAGCACATTTACCACTGGAAGCATCACAGTATTGCAGCCTGGTGAGGAAGTGGAACCATTGTCTCTTTCACACTGCACAATTATAGCACTTAAATGCTACTTTAACTGCCATAGCTCTAGCCTTTGAAATCCTGCAGTTTGTAATTTGGTGGGTTATTAGAAGACTGAGAATTTTAAATACACCTCTCTATACTGCAAATCCCAGGATTCCATAGTGTGTTGTCATGGCAGTTAAAGTGGTATCAAAGTGCTGTAACTGTGCAGTATGAGAGAGATTCATGTCTCTCCAAGCTATTTCCTCATCATTTTCCCATTTCAAAATGTACACTGGACTATGGAAAAGGATAAGCTAAAAACTGACATGACAACTAAAATAATGTGTACAAGCACATGTTAACAATGACTTGGGAATTTCCCCCTACCAGGTGAGTGATCATCCAACTAGCTGCAGTAATGACTGCTATCTAGATGTTCTTCATGTATGGTGTAGGTTTCTCTCAGTCCTGATCCCAGGAAGCATCCTCCACATAGACCTACAAAGGACCAGACAAAAGAATAAAGGAGAGGAAACATCTGCCTCTTTCAAAAGGGAACCAAAGTGCTGTAATGAAATGCACAGTCATTAAAGAAAGATGAAAGATTTGTGAAACAGTCCTACATGAAGATATGGATGCTTCCTTCAAAGGTGAATAGGGGAAATAAGGGTTTCAGCTGAAAAGCATCAGGGTGCCAATCCACATCAAGAGCACAATCTCAATCACATTCATGCTCTGCTTTTTCTAGAACAGTGAGTTTTAAGTACAGCTTATAAGAAGCAGAGTTGGTGCTTTGTGCTCATGACTGAACTTCTTCCAGTGTCCTGCAGCAGTGGTGAGGGAGGGCAGACAGAATAGGCTAGCTCTGACAGCTTATTTCTCCAATACCTAACTTTTGATAGCCTCAGTTCTTGTGGCTTTGTTTTTTCCTTCTACTGCCACCACCATTAGTGGCATAATTACACCAGTACAGTGAACCAGCAAGATTCTAGTCAATGGATAATTTGAATTTTTTTGGTGTACTCCATTATTCCACATATGTTTACAATATGATTCCTAGTGCCTCTTCCTTTCCTGAACCATGCTTGGACATCTGGCATTTATGACTCTATATATGGGAAATACTTCTGTTGCAGGATTTTGAGTATGATTTTGCTTGCATGGGAAATTAATACAATGGCTCTGTGGTTACTGCAATTGCTGGTGTCTCCTTTCTTGGCATTGGAATGTATATTGAGCACTTCTAATCTGTGGGCCTTTTTTGTTGATGTTTTTCATATTTCTTGACAGATTTTAGTTAGAACTAGACTAAATTCTGTTTCTATAGATTGAAGTAGCTCTATTGGTATGCCATCTGTTCCTGGTGATTTATTTATTCCAGGTGCCCTGAGTGCAGCTTTCACTTCACTTTCCAAAACCAGAGGTTTGTCTTCATATGGTTCTTTCTTAAATGAATCTGTCAACCTTTCATCTCTATGGAGTTATTCTGTGTATTGCTTCCATTACCTTTTTATCCCTATCTGGTCATGTAATGTGTTCCATTCCCCTGCTGGTTAAAAAATGCATCCTCACTCTTGGTTAAATTTCCTCTTGATTTTTCAAATCTTGCCTTGACTCTTGTTGTTCTCTTTTTGTTGTCATCTTCTATTTCTCTCTTTATTGATTATTATAGTTCTCCTTATCCCTGCACACAAGTTGTTGAACTGTTGCATTTAGAATTCTAACTTTATTTCAGTCACCTTTTACTTTTTTTTATTGTCTGTCCTTAACTGCTTGAAGAGTTTCATCTGTCATCCATTGAGACTTCCCTTGCTTTTTGCATTCCTCCTTGACAGTGTTCTTGGCTTCAGTTCAGAGTTCTTCTGGATCCTGGTCCATTAGGCTTACTAGTGCAATTGTCGCATTCTCTTTATATTCTACAGGGGTGTTCTTCAGGTTGTATTTCAGCATGATGGATGATTTAGTGTTCTTCCTTAGCTTTACTTTAATTTCTGATCTTAGCAGTTAATGGTCTGTGCCACAATCTGCACCTGGTCTTGTTTTTGTGAAGAGAATGGAATTTCATTGTCTTTTACTTCCCTTTATGCAATCTATTTGATTTCTCTGTTGGCCATCAGGTAATATCCATGTATATAATTGCTTCTTGAGTCATTGAAGATGACGTTTGCAATGGAAAAACTGTTGGCTGCTCAAAATTCAGTCACTTGTTCTTCTGATTCATTTCTTGATCCTAGGCAAAATATTCCTACAATCTTTGATTCTGCTTTGTTTCCTACTTTTACATTTCAATTGCTTATGAATTACAAGAAGTTCTGTTCTGCTGTTTGATCAATTTCATCCCAGACTCCTCCATAGAATTTCTCAATTTCTTCTTCACCTGCCTCTGTTGTTGGAGCATAAACTTAGAATATGGTTATACTGATAGGTTTCCCTAAAGACTTATTGACACAATCTGGTCAGACCTTGCATTGTATCCTCTGACTGCTTTTGCTATATCTCTCCTCACTATAAATACCACCCCAAAGAGCCATAGTATTTAGCAAATGAGTTGATTGCATAATTAACACAAGGAAGCAGTATCCAGTGAAGTAAGGGGACAGCTAACTAATGAGATATATTAGACAGCCAGTTAGCATCACTGTACATATGAACTGAAGCCTTAATATGGCTTTTATATTCCTTCTTCACTCCACTTGAGGGATCTCCATATGGCAGTGATAATCACAACTTGCTTGACAGAATGGCTGCTAATTTAGAGTACTCAGAATTCTCTTACAGTACCATAAGCTTATCCACACTACACAGTTTTAGCACTTTAGGTATCACTTTAATTTCCATGGCTGTAAGCCACCTTGACTCCCACAGTGGGAGAAAGGTTGGAGATCAAATCTATAAATAAACAAATGAGCAAACAGCTCTATTTAATGAATTCCTAGGATTTGTAGTTTCATGAGTTACTTAGAATTCTATGGCCAGAGAGCTCTTGTTTTGTAGTTCAGAGAAGTGGACTAGAGGTCTTTAGAAGAGAATTCTAAGCACCCCACCAAACTACAGATGCAGGATTCCATAAGATAGAACCAAGGTAATTAAAGTCTTATTAAACTCTTACACAGTCATCCGTCCACATTTGCTACGGTTAGGGGCACAGGGCCCCCATGAAAGTGGAAAAACTGTGAATAACTCTAGGCCCTCGCAAACCATATTTAACACATAAAAAAAGTATGATCACCATGTTCAACCCACCGTGGATTCCTTTGAGGCGTTCAGATTCCTTCAAAGGCTGAAGTGGGTGGCTGATGGGGCTTACTGCCACCTCCATTGCTTCCCTACACTATTTTTAAAAGGGACTTACAAGCCTCATTCGCAGTTTCTCAGTCTCACAAGGTTTTCAGTCCTTATTAAAAACAGCATAGAGAGGCAGCAGACCTGACAGCAAATAATCTGTGAATAATCAAATCTGCAAAAGGGAAACCCATAAATGTGGAGGACTGACTGTAGAGTTATTTTTTTATTAAGTAAAAAGAACACTAGA